>WSXT02183368.1:0-20860 GCA_011762715.2 Neuroterus valhalla | reverse complement strand
AAAATAAAAAACCGCTATTCTATTATTCTAAGTGTTTTGACACATGAGACTCAATGAAATTCTGGAACAGGACGAATGAGGCGCCACCTGGTGGCTACCGGATGAGTTCACTCGTTATGTGGAACTTGTAAGCGACAACAGCTGCTGCACGAAAGGTCGAGGAGTCGGATAGGGCTGGGTAAGACAGAAAATTGATAAGGAAAAGTTGTTCACCCAAAATAAATCTATAAATTTGTTATTAATCGTTTTTTGATGTTACGCTTCCTTTCTGTTTTATTCCTAAAGAATTGATTGCAAAATAAAAAAATGAAATTTCTGTGGAAACGACACAACATACGAAAACATCAATCAACAAAAAAATCTCTTCTCAAAAATGGGCTACAAATTTGTTATTATTAATTTCTTGATGAGAGGCGAAGTTCCTGTTCAAATTGCAATAATAATAATACCAAGTTGTAATCTAATGCGCAGCACGAGACTCACGATGAGAATGTATTCGTTCAAGTCGAAGAAGCTACAAGAAAAGCTTTCGCTTTTCAGCTTCATAAGTTCTGTAAAAAAATGAAGGTGAGTACGGAGATCGAGCGCGGAGCGCGAGTTTCATTCATTGTCAAGTGCGAAGCGCGAGATCCGACAAACGCGCGCTCTAGGCTCGACGAAATTTGCAAGCCGCACGCCCGCCGCGCAAACAGCTATAAATAGCATTTGGAATCTACAAAAAAAAGGTTCGACAATTTTGAAAATTTTATAATTTTTTTTTATTTTTATCAAAAAGGCCAACCTTATAAACTTATACTTTCGAAAGTTAACGTACTAACAGACAGAAAAATATTCATGCAGCTCCCTAAACAGACACACAGACATACCGAGAATTTAAAAATTACAAAATTCAAAGGTCTCTGGTTCAGTTTTCTTCAAATTCAAAAAAATCTTGGCTATATAATTAAAAAATAAAGAAACGAAACTTTGAACACATAAGTGAGCATGTAAATTCTCAGAATTTGAGGTAAAATTTTAAAGCTGTAATAATTTTTTCAGCCTCCCAGCATTCATATTTCTTGAAATTACTGAATTACGAAACTTCGAGCGATATTTTCACTCGAGATAAATCCGAAAGTATGTCAATATACAAGTATGGCCTCGTAACTTTTTTTGTTGTAAATATGCTTAGACTTTCTTTCTAAAATCATATTATGAATAATTTTTTCTGAAATTTCATGAATCATTCTAAAGAATAAATCATATTTCCCTTGACTCTACGCCTTAAAAAATCTCAGACATGCATTAATTCATAATAGACTTACCCATAGAATTAAGAATTACGACCAAGATGAATACGAAGACATGGAGGATCCTCATTCTTTCGAAATGCAGAGAAAAAAACTGATAAACTCAAAAATTTTTAACACCGAACTAATGAATATTCTGATATTTTGAGTATATATACTATTCTAAGACTAAAAAAATAAGTTTTCCCCCTTCCTGAAAATAGATCGTAGATGGCTCATTTGTAGGGCTTAGTGACATCACAACTTACAATCAGAATCACGTGATTTATTCAGTAGTATGTTATCTTTCACACGTGTATTATATTATTTTACCTTGAGAAGAACAGATATTTCGTGTTTAGTGTAAATGCAGAAATCGTTCATAATACGAAGCAGGGTAATGAATCGAGTCATGTTCATTATTATTCAAAAATTGGTTAAAAATGCCGACTTACAATACGACAATCGAATAAATTGCCGTTACGATGATGTCTTTTATTGGGTACGGATATTTTAAGCAAGATTCTTGGATAAGAATTCAGTCTGAATCATTGCGAAATATTCTGAAACTGTAGCCAAAACCATCCGAACAAATCCGGGAAAAATTCGAACCGTTTTTTAAAGATACGTAGCAATAATTTCATTACATTCAAAGTTTTTATTTTACAATAGTACAATTTTTGATGGGAGAAAAAAGCATTGGTTCATGAAAAAATATTATTAATTAGTGAAATTAAAGCGTTTCCCCTGAGACACTTTTTTTTAAGAGGCTTGCACAGGAAGGGAAATGGTACGCCTGCACGCTCCGCACTGAGTCGGTCATCTGCTCTGATGCGTGCACGCCTGAATGCTTATTTTGGGCAGCAAGACGGCGTTAGTGTTGTCTCAATGCGCGCCAAACTCTTCCGGCGAATAATCCGCCGAGCTTTCAGACCGTTTCAAACCTCATCTCCCTCGGAGTCCGAGTGTTCGGACTTGGTCGGATTATCCGCCGATCACTCGAGAGCGTGAACGAACGAGTTGACTTGCAGCGTCACACGCCGAGAAAACGGGCATTCAGGCGTCCACGCATCAGAGCAGAGGACCGTCGAGTGCGGAGCGCGCAGACGCACCATTTCCCTTTCCGTGTGCGGTGGACGTGATGTAAGTCCAGCTGGTCAACTCAAATCGAAGAATCAAAAAAGTTTCACTAGTATAGGGCTATTATTGGTTAGTGAGGGATCAAAATAATAAATATTTTGATTTTCCTGTAAACAGGAACCTGTTTTCTAGAAGTTCAATTTTCCGAGCCCTAAAAAATTGTATAGAAAAATACTTATTTGCAAAAAAAATATTTATACATAAAAAAGCGATCGTTTACTGATGACAATAATAAAAACCAGTAAAAAATAGAAGAAAATTGGTCGAATAGTTTTTCGGCAATCGCGTCAACCGCAATGGAATTTTGGGAAAAACACGATTTCGAGATAATCGGGTTAAAAGTTTAAAGTTTTTTTATGTTAGCATTGAAGTAGATTGGGTAAACTAACAAATCATCGACGATTCCGGGACGATTCTTTGGAATCGATTCTTCGATTCTTTGGAATCGATTCTTCATTCCGAGGAAATGATTCTCCATCGGGATCGAAATCGATTCTAAAGACACAGCTGAGAGAAAATAAATTCCTTTTTTCCGAAAGTTTATTAAAAGTAGAGCGGTCGCGGGACCGCCGACAGAAGCTTTGCTCTTTCGCGTTGCAAGAAAATCATGAATTTGATTTTTATTTCATTATAAATTCCATTACTCGCGCGCAACGTGTAAGTCCGTGTCGCAGAGTCTACTTGGTCTACTGTACATATACTACACCGGCTTTCAGAACAGGAGGGAGAGAGAGAGAGAGAGAGAGAGAGAGAGAGAGAGAGAGAGAGAGAGAAAGCGAGAGAGAGAGAGATATCTGCGTTGGTGCCATGCATTGGTATGTCGCATGTCGTGTGTCGTGACGTTCCCGTTTTTCGCAGTTATATAAACTGGACCGCTCATGTCCACTGCGCATCCATTTTGGTGTAGAAACGAAGGGACATAGGATCTATTAGCGGTTGTCTCCGTCTTGCTTTTTCTGATTGGCTCTTGGTTTTGGCTCAGGCATGTATGGATAGTGAGCGGGACCCTCAATGGGGACTCAGCCTCGGTTTAGTCGGACCAAGCTCGTTTGGAGTTTTCATTAGGAATAATCCGATAAACGGAAAAAATGGTTTTTATGTGCTTTGTTTGTCGAACGTTAAGTGACGTGGGCGACGGGCGTTCATTTCACAGGTTATCATATTATTATATTCTTGACTTGACGTCATAACGTAGAAAAACATCTATTTACAGCACCGATATATATAATATTTCTATGTCGATAATTAATTTTGAAAATGTTATTATGAACTTCATTAAATATATTAAATAATATTCGTTTCAAAATAAAACTACGAAATGAAGAACTTGGACAAAATTAGGGTCATGAATATCAAAGTTTACGCTGATGAATTTATTGAATCCATTAAATTCAGCCTGTCTTATTTATCCTTCATGAAAATCTATGCTTATATACAGTGGTAATTTCACTTAGAAAATTAATTATTAACATAAAAAATCAACCGAAAAACGATATAAATTATCGGTGAGCATGCATAAAATATCTGACAATTAGATGAAATGTGCAAGTTTTCTGAAAAAATTTTTATCCAAATAAAATAAGAAACTTTAATATTGAAAATTTCATGAATTATTTCCAAATGTCAAACATTGGAAATATAAAAATTGAATATGAACGAACAGGATGGTACTAATTATCCTATATGAAAAGACACGTTCAAGCATACACGTGTATCTCCACACAATGCTAAATATATTATTCCGAAAAAATCATTTCTTCAACTCACATGGGAGAGTTTTGGGAATCATTTGCCGGAAAAATAGATTTTGGGAAGTGTGAATAATGGAACGGGGCCCACAAAAGGCCAGCACCCTCACTTCGCGCAAAGGATAGGAACTATCTCCTTTTCTGTCTACTGCGTTCAAGTTCGCGCATCTAGATGAACGGTCCAGTTCATATGTCGATGACTCACAATTTGATTATATCGATCCATCCTAATGGTAGGATGCCAACGCGGGCGACACAACTTGACGGTACTTAACCAAAAATATTAAAAATAAAAAGATATCTGGGACGTTATCGCGAAAAAGTCTTGCTTGCACTATTTGAGTTTGTATTTTCCGCCATTTATATTGTTTTTATGGTATAATAGATGTAATTTGTAACATGGGTATGTTTATACACAAAAAAAGCAGGTAAAATATTTTTACTGGTAAAGTATGAAAATTGTAAACTTTTTACTATTTATATTTTAACTCTCAGCCATTTATGATGTTATATGCTACAATGAGTGTAATGGAATTTTACAAATATGTTTATATTAAAAAAAAACAGAGACATATTTCGACTTTCTAAATGTGCAAACAAACGTAAGATTCTAAATTTTATTGAAAAGCATTCAGACATCAATTAAAATTTATTTCTATTATACTGTTTTCAAATTTCCCAATAAACCGTTCCGAATACTACCTGCCTACCCTTTAAAATTTTGAATATACGCGCGCTTTTTTCGGAGTGGGGGACCATTGGATTTGGAATCGAAGAATCGATTCCCACCGTCGATTCTTAGATTCTCCGGAATCGACGCGTGAATCGGAATCGAGAAATCGAAATGCTCCGCTCGCAATGCTGTCAGATTGGCTAAAATATAAATCTTCAGCTTTCCCCCATTTTCCTTCAGAGATCCATAGATGATTTCGTGAAATTTTATCATATTTGTGGGAAAAATCTTCAAATGTTCAAAACTTATTCAAAATAACTCAAAATGTTATAAGAAGTGAATGATTTTTCGAGAACAGTACGAACGTGCGCACTCGTGTGCAGCAGGTCGTACACTGCACATGAGTACCGGCGGGAAACTTCAAATATCAGTATGCGTGATCACAATATGTAATTATTTTCAATTTAACACACATCAATTGAACCGCCGGATCGTATAAGGGGGTATACAATTATTCTGGGGGTTTTTGTTGGCCGTTGACACATTTTTTTTTGAAAAATTAAAATTTTAAGTTCTGAAACCTATATCCCTATATGAAATTCAATTGCGCATCTTTTTTCCTCATGCAAAAAGTTTCACTTTCTTTCTAGAGACTGAGAAGTTCTTCCAAAATCGCTATCAATTTCATTCGTCAAAATATCTTTAATTGCTTGAACTTTGGTTTCACGTGGTGATAGACCTAACCCAAAACTTCCTAACACATCTCGGCTTAGAACTACTGAAGTTCGCATGGTTAAATCAGATACAACATAAATCGGTAACTCTTTTCGAATATTTTTATCTATAATTATGGTACAACTTACCAAACCGTAGTATTGGAACCCGCTATCGTTCATACCCGCATATGGACTATCCTTAATGTCGGTAGAACTAAGCACTATAGCAGGAACGAACGATTCCTTGATGAAGCTGATGGGACTTCCTGCGTTGGGAAGGGTATCCAAAGTCAAACTGCGTTTCCTCTCCTTAAAAATGATCTCGTAGATGACGTCCTTGAAGTACTGCTCATCGTTGACGTTCTGCACCGACACATTGCTGATCTGTAAAGACTTATCCTTTGCAGAATCTTTTTCCGGACAATCTTTTATCTGATGCCCAGTATAGTAGAATTTGAAACAGGCTCTTCTTTCTCGCTTTGGCAATTTACAATCTGATGCACGGTGTCCGAATTCATTACAGTTGAAGCATAGAGTAGAAGATTGACTGCTGGTTGATCGAGGTTTGAAAGCTCCATCAGTTTTGGAATTAGAATCCTCAGAATTTCTTCTAATGTTGGCATCTGAAAAAGTTTCAGGTTTGAATGCCACCATAGACTTCTTATCACTCTTTGATGTGACTTTCTCGAATGCTTCCAACAATGCCCTTCTTTCCTCAAAACGTTGAATTTCAGGTTGATTTCTAGTTGGTATGTCTAAATTCCGTCTATTAAATACTCAACTAGTTCGTTTTAATCTAATTAGACCGCATTTACTACCATGAGTTTATCGTGAAAATAATCGCTAAACGTTTCGGTGTACTTCCATGTCCTTCCTTAGAATTTTCTGCGAAGTGCTATCCTACTTGGACGATGATCAAACATGGACGCCAATTCGTTAAGGAGGACATCGACTGACATTCCCACATATTCAGGTTTGGACTGGAACCACAGGAACGCCTTTCCCTTAAGTTTTGCACCAAGTAGCAAACAAGCATGGTTGTCATCCAAACTGTACACTTCACATAACCATTTAAACTGTTCTTGCCACTCTCGGAAATAAACATTGTTGCCTTCAAACTCCCCTTACAATACTTTCACGGTAACGAAATTCACTGAATGCGGCGGACGAAAATCAGGTTCACGTCTTGGAGTATTTCGCAGCAAATGGTTCTCTCTTCTCGCAAGCTCTAACTCACGTAAAAGAAGATCACGTTCTCGTCAAACAAAATCGAGTTCTTGGACGACAGGAACCGCTGCTGCAGGACTGTCAAGAATCCTATTATCTAACTCCGGATCCGGATTCCTATTTGTTCTTTACATCATTCATTTCTAACCACCGACAAAACCTGAATTCAACTAAAATGTTTCAAATATCTGAAGTGCCCGCCTTTGAGTCTATAACTAAAGCCCGCTGCACACGGTGCTTTTGTCCTTGCTGGATTGCTTGCTGGATTGAGCTGCTGGGCGCTCTGCAGGCAGAAATGCGTGTAGATAGGCAGGCTGTGCTGCAGGCTCCGCTTCAAACGGTGCATGCTACACTGCTCGGCCACACGCTGACCTTGCAACTTGCGAACGGGCACTTGTCAAAATGGACGCGATTATACAGGCGGCAACTCATCGAAGACAGGCAGCTGTTGCTGCTTTTTTATTAATTAATGATTAAAAACAAAACAATGAAGGAAAGCGGAAACAAAAATTATGGAGTGGGTCTTGGCTGCAACGGAGAAACATGGGAAAGAGTATTTTGACCATGTTGTTCGAAGAATTAAAGTAAACATAACCTTAAAACGTTAGCTATATAAAATTTGTCCTCTTTACGGACTGTTTTTCTTGCAGCCCGGAAGATCCCATTGCATTTAAAAACTACACTCGGATGTCGGAAGATGTTCTTAATGAACTTTTAGAACTTGTATCTCCACACATAAAAAAGCAGGACACCGTTATGAGAAAATCCATTTCACCAAGAGACAGACTCAGTGCGACTCTGAGATTTCTTGCAAGTGGGAACACTTTTCAAGACTTGTCATTCGCAACAAGAATTGCTCCAAATACATTGTCTCAAATTGTGCATTCTACATGTTTGACAATCAGCAAAGTTCTTGAGGAAAGAGTTATTAGTTTCCCGACAACACCTGAACAGTGGAAAGAAATTGCTGTTCATTTTGAAAGAATTTGGCAGTTTCCACACTGTTTTGGTTCCCTGGATGGCAAGCACATTCTTTTTCGACCTCCACGTGAGGATGGATCAATATATCGCAATTATAAGGGGAGAGATAGTATTGCTTTACTAGCTCTAGTGGATGCTGAATACAAGTTTATATTTGTTGACATTGGTCGCAATGGACGAATGCATGACTCTGCAGTTTTCCGGGATAGTCCATTAGGAAGAAAATTAGAGTCTAATTCTTTAAATTTACCGGAGCCTAGCTGTCTACCTGATTATTCTGTCAAATTGCCTTATGTAATTGTAAGCGATGACGCCTTTTATCTTAAACAAAATGTAATGAAACCCTACCCAGAACGTGGTTTGACTCCAGAAAAAAGAATTTTCAATTATAGGTTGAGTCGGGCTAGACGAACAGTGGAAAATGCATCCGGAATACTTGCAAATAGATTTCGGATACTATTGAATCCTATTACCTTGTCTGTACAGAAAGTTGAGCTTATAACGTACACTTGTGTTCTTCTCCACAATTTTCTTTTATCCAAAAAGTGTTATTGGTATATTCCAGCTCAGTGCAGAGGGGAAAATCCTGATATTATAGATTCAGGGCTTGCTAGTGTATCTGATCAGGGAGGAAATTGTTCCAGTCCCTCAACAATGGAAGTGCGTGATAATTTTAATGATTATTTTAACACTTATGGTACCGTTCCCTGGCAATATGATGCAGTCGCGAAAGGTAATTTTTAAAACGCTACTTCTTTATTTGAGAATGGATAACCTGCGATACATGGAAAACATCTGAACTAGAGAGAATATGTACGATTTTTAAGATGCATTTTAATTTGTGCATAAAAGTGTTTCAACGATTTTCGTTTTGAGTTTAAGGTATTAATTGCATGATAAAAGTATGTCTTTATCGGAAACAAAGCTTTTCAGATGGTATTTACATCTTGCATAATGAAAAAACACATTTTTTGACAAATATTCCTTTTAAAAAACAATCATTGTAATGCTTATTGCGATTTTTAACGAATTATGAACTCAAAAAAACTTATTTCGAAGCAAAAATGAACTATACATGGAATATTTACTATCTAAAAAATACGACCTAAAAGTTAGGTTGGAATACCTATATCTATTCCGATCGTCATTAATTCCTAATCTTCGCATAATCCGTATTAAATTTGTCGCATCATCTATCAAATATTTATAAAAAAAAGATGTAGGGTGTATTTAATTTAGAAATAAAGGAGACTTTCATGTAAACGTAATATTTGAGATAAATTTTATTGTTTCCAACCAATAATTATATTCTGATTACATTAAAGATGAAACCTAATCTAGAAATAAAAAAAAAAGGTTTGACAAAATTTAAGACCAGCGACTTCTCTCTATGTCTACCGAACGTGCGTTGATTGCCGTTTCCATCAACATTCTCATAACATCTAGTCGCAACTCTTCATTCTGAATTCTTTGGATAATCGAACCCAAAAAACTCAAAAATCCATTTAGTCCATCGTCACCTGACTGGGACACTGCTGTTGGAGGTGGGTTTGCAACAACTATGGGCTGGCGAATGGACTCAGCTAGCGCAGCAATAGCTTGACTATAATCGTCACTGACATCTGCCTTACGCTTTTCATTTCGAGAACCACCCAGAGCTGGTGAAACAGAAAGTGCAGGGCTGGGAGAAGAGGATGGACGAACAACAGTTGAGGTTGATGCGAGACTAGTCGATGAACTCGCGTTCATCGTCATTAATGAGGAAGTAGATTCATCACTGCCTGTTTGAGATGAAAAGAGATCTTCTGTCATGGAAGTATCAGGAACGCTATTTCCAATATCTTCAACATCCTCCTCATATATGACACTCAGTCTACCATCTTCTGAGAAGCATCCGCTGGTAAAAATTTGAGAGCTCCGAAAGTCCTACAAAAAAATGTATCAAAATTAATAACGGAATAGTAGAATTTTCGAGCAAAGACATGATGCCGTAAGTCGGTGAATTATGAATAGACTTGGAAAAATTACAAACGATTCTACTCAGAAGGCGTGTGCAATGCCTGCGACGCAAAGAAAACTATTGAAAATGAATTTTGTGTAAGCATTATTTTATTTCAATTAGAAAATAATGTTTTTCATCAGTTTAGGTCGAAAATAGTATGAAACTTTTTAAGCGCTAATGAAACTGCGTATGCAAAGTTGTTCTTTAGGGCGAAGAGCGAGGGTAAACGAATCTATCAATTTTTGGTGGGCGTTCATTTAAACAGTACTTTTACCAACCAAGAATTGATAGATTCGTTCACCCTCGCTCTTGACCCTAAAGTACAACTTTTCATACTCAGTTTCATCAGCGCTTGAAGATTTTCATACTGTTTTTGTCCTAAACTGATAAAAAGCATAGTTTCTTAATCGAAATAAAATAATGCTTATGTAAAATTCATTCTCAATAGTTTTCTTTGAGTCGTAGGAATTGCAAAAGCCTCCCGAGTGGAATCGTTTCTGATTCTTCCAAATCCATTTATAATTCATCGACTTAAGGCATTTTATGTTTTGAAAAACATTGAATTTCAGCGAAAAAATTCAAAGTTTCTAAATTTTTCCTTGCAGAGTAATTTTTTTAGTTGAATATGGTTTATGTATACTTGATATCTTTTAAGAAGTTACACAGCCGTGTATTTTTTAAAGTCTAATTTCACCAATCTGAATTTTCAGTCGTGAAATCACCGCTCGGAGAATAACACCGGCACACAAAACAAAGAAAAATTTCTGTACACAAGACGCGACCTATCTACGGTCATGTTTTTCGACCAGCTGAGTCCGAATTTCAAGTCAGTTTGGGCCGCAAACCCTTCCATTTCGAATAAACGGCAAAAAACCGTAACAAATAGCGAAAATTGGATGTTTTAGTAATAAAAATAATGTTCGGATCTAGGGCAAGCCTAATTTTCATGTATTTTGAACCGTTGAATACTAATTTCAAGTGTACTTAGATCATTAGCCGTTTTGAATCTAAGAAAATGGAAAAAAACATGAAAATTGTAGAAAACCCGAGTAAGAAGAATTTATGGAGAAGATTAATTTGCATTCAAAAAGATAATTTTCTACCAAAAAAAATCGATTTTGACCAAACTGATACATTTTTAAATAATTTTTTTTATATAAATTAGGAGTACACTAATGAAACGTGATGATCCCATTCTTTGAAATATTAAACAAATGACTATTTTTGTATTTTTGAAATCTTAAACATAAGCGATCAACAGCAACTTCATTAATTTTAGGAGCGGTGACTCCTTACCAAGATTGTACGTACCTCAACTCCTGAAGAAGGTTCTGCAGAGTTCCTGCTTTTCCTGGGGGTGAAAAAGGACTCAGGGAACGAAAGATGCTCGTAGTACCATAGGCTAGGCTTATAAATCTGAAGGCAGAAACATAAAAAATTAGTAGGCTATTATGAAGACACTGCAAAGTTTAGTACGCTAATTATTAGGCATATTGAAGTTATGTTTGAGAGAATTGGCTTTTACTTACATTTTCAGTTCCAGTTCCGCTTTTGATGGAAGCTTTCACTTTATTTCGCTTAATATTATATTGGGTTCGGAGGGTATGGAATTTTGTGGAGCATTCTTTCTCGCTTACATCAGGTCGCAAAATGCGAACAGCGTTGCCCACTCTTTTTAGCGCCTCACTACGCATATGTTTATTGTGATAATACGGCGTGTTCGTGGCATATAAGCATAATTCCTCTTTGTATGCCTCTATTAATGCAATTATTTGCTCATTCGACCATTTTTTGGTCGGAGTTTGTTCCTTCGATGCCATTTTCACTTCTATTTACTGAACACAACAATCCAATGACACTATATCGGTTATGTAGCAGCAATGTAATCCGCGTTGAATGAGTTCAACCGAGAAGAGAGTTTTCGTGATGTTCTTCACATTACAGAAAAGCTAGATAAATGTGAGTTGAGTGAGTTAACTGTGGAATGGAGGAAGCTTCAGCTAGAAAAAACCCATTTCGAAAATTCTCTGGGATACTTTGATGAAGGTCATGATTTTGAAGAGTTTTGGAAAGAAATCATGGAACTAAGGAATTACGATAACTCTTTGAAATTTCCTCAATTAACCCTGCTTGTTAATTGTGTAAGGACGTTACCACACAGTAACGCAGACGCCGAACGAGTATTTTCATTGTTAAAGAACGTTCTAACAAAGCTCCGACAACATTTGTCCGACGCTACGGTTGATGCACTTTGTGTAACAAAAGCTGCCGCGATTGCAAATGGCGAAGATATCGACGTTAATAGCGATCACTTATTTTTCTTGCGAACTGAGGGGATGTACGAACATAAAAAAAGAAAAAATAATTGAAAAATCACTCCTTCCACAATAAGAATTTCGGGATTCGAATTTTTATGGTTTCGAGAATTCTAAGTGCCTGAAATCGGTAAAAGAACTCTGTTAAATTATAGAAACTTAATTTTTGGAATACTTTACAATACCGAGGGGGGAGGGGGATACAATATCGTCAATATACGTTGTTCTCATAAATGTAGTTCAATATCTTCTAGCATACTTATTTTGTATCTATGCAAAGTTTATTTGCTAGGGAGATGAAGTTTAATGCTTTCGTGACATTAAATTTTTTGAATGTGAGATTTAAAGTGACCAGAAACAGTAGGAACGCATTATCATTGTTATATATATTTTTTATGGTTTCCTATGAACTTCTATCATTGGATATGATAAACCATTGTTTCTTAATATCTTCGATGATTTCCCGTAATTCCCAACCCTTTCCAGAAATTAATTTTCATCATATTTCTCATTTTTAGTATTCTTTATTATCTAAGTTCTTCTCTATCATTTCTCATGATCCGATCCCTGTCATTTTTTATCACTTTACTCATGAATCAGTGGAGATTATTGAGGATTTATGAAAATACTTGAAACTTCACGCTTTTTTATTGGAAATGAATTGATTTTTACAAAATAACTCCATTTCTTTTATATCAAGGGCAATAGTCTGATAATAGTTTGAATATATGTTTTGATAATTTTCATTATTCGATTTATTTTGAGAAATTTTCGTGTGACTGTTTTACCATCTAGGTATTATTCTTAACAATATAGCAAAACCTCAACTGAGATTATTGATTGAAAATGAAAGATCAAAAAAATATTCAAAAGGGATATAGAGTGTATAGAGCTCACCACTGCATCGACGCGCCGCGGCCTGTCGGTGAGCTTTTCGTGTGCAAGTTGACCACTTTGCTTCGTACATGTACCTATTAAATTTTTAAATCATTTCTTTGGGAATACTATACTCGTAGCCAGGCGTGGCTTTGAAAAGTCTTTTTGTATGCAATATTCCGTTAATCGAATCAGTTTATAATCCATTTTGAAGCTTCATTTTGTTCAAAGCATTCTACAGAAAAAGTCCTTTCTACTGCTGCACTACTGTGAGGAACTATCGTAATTAATTTTATTAAATTTAAGACTACCCCGTATTTCAAGGTACCCTCACCGTTCAAAATTTTAGAAACGCCGTTCCAAAACGAATTTCCACGTATTCGGTGTTACATTCATTATTGAAGTCAACAAAAAAAAAGACATTTTTATTAAATTTTGAAATCCTCTCAACGTTTTGACCAGACTGAGCGTCTATTTCAAGAGTCAATACACACATTTATAATACAGTGAAAATACGTTGTTCTTAAAAGAATAAAAAACTGAATGGTTATAAGATTCCTCACATAAACTGAGATGGTGATTTTCCTAACCGGAAAACAAATTTTAGTCAACATACCTGAGTCAAACAAGAAACCTTTTATTGTTTTTTTATAAAATTAAGAAAAAAAACTGTTGTTCTCTCCAAATCGAAGCCTCAAAAATAATGCAGAGGCTCCAATAATTTATGAAAATGTCACATGATATAGTACGATTCTTCAGAAATCCGAGATTTGGCGAAATTTCTTCAGGTTTAAAGACAAATCCGTAGACCTGGCAGCACTGGCCGCTCGTCCTGTTCCGCGACGTACTGATGGGAGTTGCTGCCACAGGGCACCCCCATTTCTTCAGAAATCTTCAATATTTATGTCTGCCCCTCGTTGAAAATGCAGGCTGATGCATGAACTGCAATTTCCACTGGCACTGAACCTCCTGGAAGGTGTTTCGGAGTCAGTTTCCAGATCAATTAGTTGTAGCTCTCGTTGTTATTCTGCGTTGATCCACCGAGGCATCTTTCCAGCCATTCATCTTTGGATAAATCTTCGTAATTTGGCTTTATTAACTTCAAAGCATCATTGGGCAGAGAGGTGTTCGAGTGGCAAGAGCTCTCTGCTACTCGCACCATTACTCGCACCAGAGGGACATTTCTTGTGTTTGTAATTAGTGTCGGTTGATCTATAGTGGTAAAATGTTGCCCAAATATTATTTTTCATCTCCTCCACTGAATCAGGATTCCGAAGAATCACTAACCCGTAGTAAACGGTAAATTTGTCTATCATTTTTCCAGTTGATTTTCCCTTACCACCCAGACCTTTATTATTTCTTCTTGCGTTTCTCAGTCATGTTCCCATTTGTTTCTGCACATGTCCAATGCACTCCTTCTGCTGCACGACAAGATCCTCGTATGCCGTTGAATTTTTGATAGAGGAAAAAGTTTTTGAGTCGCCGTCTCCAACGTAATTGGCTTACTTCGTCCCATGCAGTGTTTCAGACCGTCCAAACATTTCAAGCATACTGTCTACCTCCATCTTTCTGGCTGCTCCCAAATGATTTGATGTACACTGAGATGTAGGAGTTTCAAACCATTCCTCGTACTCAGCAGTATGCATTTTCTCCTTCCACGGTTTACACAATTAACAATACGCACTTCTCACAACAATGTCTACGATGTTTACAGTGTAATACACCATCAAAGAAACTACTCCGTACAAGGGAGTGAATCCACGTTTCTTTCATGTTCCATCGCAAGATACACTCAAATTTTCCTTATTCGCCCCCACGTTTTGTTACACTTCATCATACACAGCAAAAGTAAAATAACGATCCGACACTTCTTTTACAGGATCTAAAATGTGTTTCACGCAGTGTGCTCAGATCCGAAACTGAATCCAGTAACTAATACACGCGCGCTGATGTGTGTGCTGAGTGCGTATATACGTCGAGCCGTGTCGATCACTTTCTCCCACATAGCACACACAGCAGCGCGTGAGTGTTAAATAATGGCTTCAGCTTTGGATCTGAGCAAACTGGTTTCACAATATCATAAGATGTTTGTTTCAGAAATGGTGCTATGTCCATTAATCCACCATATTTCGCACATCCCGCTGCTCCGAAACAAAGCAATCGCATTGTCTGTATAAAACAGCACATCAATAACACATCAATAACAGCACTCGTATTTATTTCACGCTGCTCACATTCGTCACGTATCATTGCGATTTTACATCCCAGTTCTCGCATTTCGATGGGGCAAAATTTCACGGAACCGTCACACCTATTACATTTTACGTACTAAGAAAGAGCCGTGAACACTTGAAAAAACCTTTTCGAACGTTACTGTTTTTACGAGTTTCGCGATCAGCTTTGCATCTGGAATGATTCCTTTTCCGAATGAAGACGGCGAAACGAGCAAAAGGAAAACATTCACGATTTTTCTATACTAACGCTTCGGAGGCTCGTATTCAACTGATTTTTAACTCGTGGGGTCTGGAATGAGCAGGTGTTCGAGGAAACATCACCTCCCGTGTATTTCGATTCCGAGAAAAGAGAGAAAGGGTGTGGGTAAAGACAGAGCAACTCCCCACCTGGTGCTGAGTGGAGCCATTCATCCGCTTCAGAACGCTGTGACTTTTAATCTATTGCTTGGATCCCTATGAAGGTTTGGGAAAAAAAAACGTCTGAATATTTTTAATCAAAGTTATTCGATAAAGAATTCAGTTTGCCTAAATTGTGCAAAGTTTAGTCGTTTTTTTCAGAATACTCACTTTCTTTACGCTAGCCATCTCTTGCTTAACTTGTTCCCGCATGCGGATCCGTAAGTACCTCGTTCTCTTGTAACTTAATATTTCTCCTGCGTCCTTTTTATGTGTTCCATGTAGGGAAAGTGTAGCTTGATTTTGGCTGACGGAAATTCTCTGACGGTAAGATAAACAATCCCGACTGGTGCGATATTTTCGAAAAATGTACTCGATTTCTACGATAAGATTGTACTTCCGCCGGTTCGGATGCACAAGTTCTTTGGATAGTGAAACAAAAATTTCGCAACTTCGCGACATTTTGTCGGAGGAGAAAAACAAGGTGTCATTTGCAACCCCCAAGGACGATAGAAAAGCACTTAAGCAAACTGAACACTTCACTTGCTCGCGAATGAATCTGCACACTCTTCCTGTTGCATAAAAGAGCAGACAATCAAGAACTTCCCGGGAATCGCAATCGCGATATAATACAGCATAGACCAA
The DNA here is from genome assembly GCA_011762715.2 of Neuroterus valhalla. Lineage (NCBI taxonomy): Eukaryota > Metazoa > Arthropoda > Insecta > Hymenoptera > Cynipidae > Neuroterus > Neuroterus valhalla. Next base: position 4,639 of record WSXT02183368.1, on the reverse strand, counting down.
ATCATTGAAATCCGTATCCTCATCTTCAATAACGATTTAGAGTTTTTCTTAAATTTTGTCCATAACACTTTTCTTATCTGATTTATACAGCTCTTTTAACTGGGAAATTGTTATGAAAGGTTGAGAAAGACTTATCGTGGAAGTTGTACTACAGTTTCCTAATTTGGGAGGTTTTAGGATGATATACGCTGAGAGAATGTTGTACAGTTGAACAATTTTCGAAAATATTCCCAATGATTTCAAGCTCGTTTTGATTAACTTGTTTGAAGTAACGCATTTATTTTATATGCAATATCGAAATATTATCGGAATTCAGAAAGAATTCTTGGCATGTTACAAATACCGGATATTTTTGATGAGGTGAACAATGTCAGCAAACATGTAGATGCGACGCCTTTCAACAGTAGCAAGTAGAAACCAACACTACACATTTTGCAGCTCGCCACTAACTCCAAAAATTGACCAGAACTTCCGGTTGATGCTGCATCATTACCCAGCACTCCGTGCATTTATACCCTTTTCATTAGACTTGTAGCCTAAATGAATAATTTGGCTAGAGTTGTTCCAACAGCTGGTCCCTTAGATACGCAAACAGCTATCGGTTAAGGGGAAGACTCCATCAGCGGATAAAACATAAGGACCAATCCGTAATCAGCCTTATCATTGATATCAACTGATTCGTTTAGTGTATCGTCGCCGAAATCAGTCAGGCTTTACAGCTCCATTTTTTCAGGGTCAAGGCGATATTCGGTCCTCAAATCATTTAAAAAACGAGTCAGCAAATCTGCAAGATGTGTCGAATGGAAAACAAATATCTTTTTTCATGAATATTAAAATGCTTTTAATGAAATCTATGCGCAATGAAATTTGTTTCCAATAGAAAAGTATTCTACCAGCATTTCAAATTTGAAAGTGTAAACAATTTATTAGCCAAATTCTTTATTATCTGCGAATTGTACCGCTTGAAGGAAACAGTAGAATTTTGTTAACTTTCAGAAGACGATAAGCTGCTGGTGATCTCACATGAAAGAACAAACACAAAATCATCCGGTCATCTGAATATCGACGTCCTTTAGAGTCCCTTAGTTTGGATGCTGCAAGTATTTCGTCAATCACAGTTCACTCATTTTTGCTAAAACTGTGGCGCGGTCGGGCCCGCGAGGCGCGCTGAACGCTTCGAAATGCTTACCTGTGCCAGATATCGCTGACCAACTATCCTAAATAGTAAATAGTGTTCACGGGTACGTGAAGGTGGCCCCTAGCAACAGTTTAAACTGTATTCGTGTTAGTGTAAAAGCGTGTGACGTGGTGTTGGTTTGAATTTGTAGTTAGTAGAACACGTGAACTCAACCGCATTATTCTCGAAACTACATTTTTCCGGATGGGAGCATGTATAATAATAATAATAATAATAATAATAATAATAATAATAATAATAATAATAATAATAATAATAATTAAAAATCTTTTATCAGTTGTCAACCAAGAAACAAAATGTACATAAAATATATATATAAGGTGGATCTAAAAAACAACTCAAAGGGCGAGGTACAGCTCACAGCTGCTATACAATCTAACCTATAATTCAGTCAATTTTTATCCGAACAATTTGAAATTTTAACACAATCTTCCAAATATTATTTTCTAATAAACCACGTAGAATTTTCTTGACGGCGACGACGAAAAAGCTACCGCCGTTGAGGCCTCTCTGAAAATCAGTCTCGCCTTCATATCTCGCTACAAGCGCCGTTTTTCTTCTAAGACATTGGAAAAATAAGTTTACGTTGTCAAAAAAATATAAAATAAAGTCGTGTGAATAGAATTCCAATACAATACAAAGTATCTTTGAAAGAAAATTCGAAAAACGACCAAGGAAAACCATGCTCCACGCAAGTGTCGCCCCTTAGTTTCTCCTGAAGACTTTCCTCACGAAGAGCTGCCATTTCTCCTAGATTCTTCTGCAGTTGGACTTTATAGTGATGATACAATCTCTTTCAATCACTTGCCCTTCTGTCAAATTTGTACAGCCTTTTCTGAGAAGTTGCAGTTTTTCGTTTTCTGAAGGATCATTTTTGGCGAAGAGTCTCTTGTCTTTTTGAGCAACTTCTACTAGATGAGTGATTGGACCCAAGTGGTATGACTAAGCAGTACTTCAAATGACGTAAATATATCATCGGATCTCGTACCGCAAAAGAGGTTTCCACACTTACAAGAGAATCTGGGGTTGCACATCCTGAATAAAATTTTAAATCATCAAAATGTTCAATTAATGCCTCTAATACGCTAACTGGGGATATGTAACTGTCAGTCAATCCAAGCTTCTGTGATCACAAAGCCATACTCAAGACCCTAGCTCGAATTTGAATGTCATTAAAAACAGTGATTTGTTATGAATTGAGAAATTCCATTCTCTCATCGACAAATTGTGCAGAAGAATGTTAACTCCCTCAGTAAACTTAAAATCTTCAGGGATTTCAGAACTTCAAGATCTCCAGGGTTTTCAGGAAATTTAAGATTTTTAGGGTTCCCAGGTACTTCAGGATTTCGAGGCCTTTCGGAACCAATGAAAGCTTCATCTCTCACAATAGGTTTTGCCTCAACTTGAATCTGTTCGGTTAGGGATTTGCAGATTCGGATGGTGGCGTTTTTTTTCATAGAAGACATTCATTTTCCGTTTGTCTTAGATAAATAGGCCAGGCATTCAGAGAACTCCGAAGCTACGGCACCTGTTTTAATGAAAATGGCGCAAGCTCCCAGTTGAACCTCGGTAAAATACAAATATGTGACGTGCGCCGAAGAAAGGGGGCTTATTCTAAAAAGTGAAATTGTTCAGGGGAAGCGGTCAAAGTCGACCCGATATACGCGACTTGTGTGAGAGAGGGAAACCGAAAACTAAATTATCAGCAATAATAATGCTCGAAATTTATTTTCGATTGTTTCAATAGAAAGAGCAACACATGAAGGATCAGAAGGTGTAAAAACCTCGATTTCGATTTTTCTAGAGTAAGCCCCCTTTCTTCGGCGCACGTCACATATTTGCACGACTCAAAACCGTCAGATGAGTGACCACATGCACGACAAAATCACATTGACGGATCGACGAAACCCTCGTGTGTCTTAAGGACACGGACTGACCCAAGTATGACTGCTTTTTGCATCCATCCGGCAAGTGCCAAGACATATTTCTGGCACACGGGTATGACTTTAAGGTTACTAACCAGCGAAGGCGTTACATCTACAAGAGCACCGATGATGAGAACAATTATTTTATCCGACTTCAGCCTTTCTAAAGAAGATTCTGTTGTTTTTATTTTTCAATGTTTTGGTAATACATGCATTCTTTTTTCTATGTATACAATAACGTTTTTAAGAATAATAGAATATTGATTCATTTTTAGTACAGTTCGTTTCTTTGAGTTTGTATTAAAATGGGAACATTCTGTTATAAAAAAATTATTATTTTTCCTCGAACTCATACTAATAATTTATTTACAGTTAGTACATCCCCGATTAGTGAAGAGATTAGAAGATATTCTCAGGAATGAGAAATTTGAACGAAATACGTCAGATACATTACCAAACAAATCTTCAAACAAAAAACCATCAACAATGGGTAGATGGGACACAGGTTCTTCTCAAGTTGAACAAAAAATGATGGACATACCAGTCCTAAATTATGTTATCAGAAAAATGCAGCCATTGTCAGTTCTCGATAAAACATTTTTCATAAATTTGGTACGATAACGTTGCCGAGAACGGTCGAGAACAAAAATGTAAAAGATTTCAAAAAATTAACTGGATAATTTATTTATATCAAAATTATGAGTCATAAAATTGTTTATAAAAACTTTTTACATTCTAAGAAGACTTAAGTTTTGTGAAAATTAATTTGTTCAATTAATAAAGAATGTTTCTTGACATGCGTTATTTTAGTCAATAGACCTTTTCATCTCGAATATTTTTCAGACGCGCATGCGCGACGAATATTCGAAGTTTCGCCGAGAGTCGGGCATGTTTGTTGATTTTTGTAGGCCATTGTGAACGAATAATATTCTGGAGATAATTTGCAGTGCTTTTTTGAAAACCTTTCATAAATAAAATAGATAATTGTGATGTGCAACTCAATATTATGCCAAAAGAAAAAATGAAAGGAAAAGGAATCGAAGCGGAAAAATCTTGTTGCTACGGCCTATGCAAAAGTGACAGCAGGACCAAAGCTTATTACGAACTATGTGATTTCTATTTCATTTCTTTCCCGAGACCGTGCTGTCGTTTGAGAAAAGGAGGGATTGAAGATATAGGATTAGATATATATTCTTAATTTATAACGTAATTAGAAATAGATGAAGATTACATTTCTCAAAGCTCTGTTGGCTTTAAGGTTTATTATCTAAGGTACCTCCACAAGAGAAATCGGATGCGCTGTTTATTATATAAACAAGTATATCAAAGGCCGATTTGATCCGTTCATCTTTTGGTGAGTTATCATTTTACAGACGGACGGACGTACAGACAGACACCATCGCAAAAATATGATTTTCGGCTTCAGGGGGTCCTTGAACGTACACTGAGAGGTAGTTGGCACAGTCAGCGCCACCATGCTACGGTAGTGGCTACCCTTCACTTACGTCCATACAGC
>WSXT02183357.1:0-20860 GCA_011762715.2 Neuroterus valhalla | reverse complement strand
ACCTTGAACGGAAGAGTCGTGCCCGAAGTAGTAAGCAATGGTCCGTGGAATCCCGAGGCCTCAAGCGTTGGATCACGTTAGCCTTTTCCAAGGCTACCTCAACATTCCACTCTTGCGTTCAACCCTTTTTCTTAGCGTCTGAATCCTCTTTACCCTCCCTCGATATTACCTGCGTAAGAATGTGTCACAACATATGAAAAGCTTTGAAAAGCACCTTATGCAGCAGAATGTCAAAACATCAGAGAAGCAAATATGCCTCATTGCGTAAACTGCGAAGAGACCGTACATCCAATTCTACGGGTTGATAGTATTCACACTTTGCTCGATAAAAAGAGTGTCCCTTAAGAAGTTTCAGGCTTTTAATGGAGACTTAAAATGCTAAAGATGTTTATAATCTCATGGTACGGGAATTGTGGAATAGGAAAAAGTCGAAAAAGCTAGATATTTTATGTTCACCAGGAAAAAAATATGCGAGATAATTTAGATAGAGCAGGGTCTTGAACTATGATCAGGAGTATATAATGATGTATCACGTGAATAGTAAGAAATCGTTCGAATCATACAAAGAGGGCAAAGCAGCACAGAATCGTTAAATTATACTCTAGCCGATTTAGATCCTTAAGGAAGTATCATTCCACTAGGGGATATGAATGGTTGCGTTGCTGTCCATTGCAAGGTACAGTCTAATACAAGGTTACTTTTGAGTACAGGGAACTAACAGTAACGCCAATAAATTAATAAATTCATACCTAATAAAAAAGCTTTCTGATTACATAAACTGGAGTCAGACATAGAATGGTATACATGTACAATTAAACCAGAGGCATTAGTAATAGTATGATTGACTTTGTTGTAATAGATAAAAGACTGAGAGGGCAAGTAAGAGATACAATGTTATGAGAGCTTTTGAATGTGGAATGAACACTCCCTTAGAGTTTTGAAAATTTACGCGGGTCAAGAATGGAGGCAAAAAAGAGCTTATATCCAGTTCGAACATATGGAAGTTGAACCAGAAAATCTTCATGAGCCAAAGTACGAATAGAATGCTTTGAAAAATTGGATCAATAATTATGTGACCATCAAGTAAGATGCGGTAAGATAAGAGGAAAAAAGTAGGGCTAATGAAGGAATCATAACAGGGATCAGGGAGGGTTCCGAAGAAGGAATGCACGGTAGGAGGGGGAGGCTAAGAGCGTAAATGAGATCCCTTAAGATAGGAGGGATGACGTGCAAGTTTGTGACGGTATACAATAGTGTATAAATAAGGAGGGGGAGATTTTGAGAGACTGGATGGTGGATAGAGGGTGGGCAATCGCGAATAGTACGATAACAAGGGACGAAGAGGGAGAGTACACGTATGTTAGTAAGGTGGGAGCACAAGTGATAGACTATGTGGTCATGAATTTGCCTGGAGCGCGAGGGAGATAAGGATGGGGAAGGCTTTAAAAAAGTACCAGGAGCAGCTGGGGGAAATGACTTGTGGAGGGGAGTCGGTGGAAGAGATATAGGTCGATCTGAATGCGAAGTTGACTGGGTGAATGCAAAAGGAAATTAAGAAGATGGAGAGAAGGGTGAAAAGGAAGTACAAGAAGTGGAATCACGGAACCGCGAAGGGAGAGGAGTACGTAGATATGAGGAAGGAGTTTAGGTAGTTGTGTGAAAGAAAAGAGCAAGGGAGAGAGAAGAAGCTGGAAGATGAGTTGAGGAGTGTTAAGACCGAGGGGGACTTATGTACGATAATAAATAGGTTTAGAAAGCACAGGGAGGGGATAAGTGAGAAGATCGGAAGTGAGGAATGGAGGATGTTTTTCAAAGACTCATTTAAGGGCTCTGACGAACGGTAGATAGATGAAGGAAGTAGAAGAATGAGAGAGGAGGGAGGGTCGGTGTCAAGTGACGAGGAGATAGAGTTGCAAATGAGGAAATTAGGAAGGTCAAAGGCAGCAGTCTTGGACCGGGTGCAGCACGAAACGTGGATTTTTAGCACACCAGCTTCTAGAGACAGGATAAAAGAGGTAGTTAAGAAGGTATGGAGAGGTGAGAGATTTCCAGAAGAGTGGCGGTAGGGGCTGATAGACGATTTTAGAGCGTTTCTGGATAGATAGGGGGTTGAGGAAACGATGTCCGGTCAGCCCAACGCTTTTCGCAATCTTAATCGCGGACATGGAGAGGAAGCTAGAGGAAGGAGAAGTTGGGGGAGTGAGGTTAGTAAGAGCTAGGATTAGGTCACTTGCATATGCAGATGACATAGTGTTTCTGGCCTAAAGTGAGGAAGCAGTGAAAGAGATGATGAAGAAGTTGAAAAAGTACATGGATAGGATACGGTTAGAGTTAAATGCAGAAAAGTCCAAAGTTATGGTGTTCAGAAGAGGAGGTGGGGGAGTTAAGAGAGGAGATTGGGAATCGAAAGAGACGGTGGTGCAGGATGTGAAAGAGTTCGTATACCTGGGGTTCCTATTCCGGAAAAACGGAGGAGTCCATGGGCATATAAAGAAGAGGTTAAGGAGGGCAAATGTTGTGATGAGGCAAGTGTGGGGATTGGGAAAGAGGTTGTTTGCAGATGACTTTAAAAGGAGAATGGAGCTGTTTGACTCCCTGGTTATGAGCGCACTAATGTATGGAGTAGAGGTGAGGGGTGGAAGGAAAGCGAGGAGGTAAATAGGGTGCAGGAAAGGTATATCAGATGGACACTGGGGATTTTGGGACATTTGGGGATTTTGACAGGTAGCCGGGCGTGTGAGTATGAGGAGAAATTCATGGAAGAAGGGGAAATAGGCTGGTGAGGGAGTGTTGGTGGGAGAAGGCGAACAGAAGAGGAGATGGAAAGATGGAGAATAAGAGAGAAAGGTATTTTCGGAAAAATGGTCTGCTTGAGGATAAAGTGAGAAGAAGTAAATAGGAGGAAAGAAAGGTGTATGAGTTGGTTCAGAAGAACGGCATAGAAACAGAGAGAAGGCAGAAGGGGAGTTCTGGCTTCCGTCGGAGAAGAGAATGTGCGAGTTGTGTGGGAAGGGGTATGCGAAGGTGGAAACTGGTTGGAAGAATACGAGAGTTGGATAGGAGTGGAATCAGCATGGAATTAATACTGCATGAAAAAGAGGAGAAAAGGGCGATTGTATGGGCGGAGGGGGTGTTGGAGAAAGATGGAGAGGAAGAGAAGGAAGGAGAAGGAGGAATGAAGATAGATGTTTGAAGAGAAGAGGAAGTAGATGTAAGATAATTGTAAATATTGTAAAGAGTAGATAAGGAATAGCAACTAAGGCATGGTAGATGAGGAAGGCAAGGCAATGAGAGCGAGCAAGCGGTCATAATAGTAAGGTATGGATGGATGATAGTGCATACAGTGTGGACGGATGTTAGAGTTAAGTATTTCATGCAAAAATTTTTGTGAAACATGGTGGTGTAAGCACGTCAATTTTTCGAGGCCAATAGGCTGAAGTATAACCGTTTATCTATCTACCAATATATCAACGAAGAATACCAAGGTTACCAAAACGAAACCAAAATCTAAAGCTGTGTCAATGGCTGTTCTTGTAATGATACATCGTTATATCATGCATCAAGTCCATCTTTATATACTGAAAATTGACTCTCATAAGATTGAACTCGTGACTCGGGCTCCAAGGTTAATAACACGTAATACGTCAGAACAGTTCACGAAAAGGCCTTGACAGTTATAGTGATGATACTTCACCTGTATGGTGGGAGCAAACTGAGTGTCTTGGATAAACTTACCACGTATAGAATGTAAATCATACCTTTATTCTTATACTTATACCCTATGTGGAAAAATAACTGTAAAGTTATTGTTCAGAACTTCCAAAGAGTACAAAATTGATGCCAGCGATTAAACAGAAGATTTTTCAATCAACCAATCATAGCTGTCTTTCGGAAAAATTAGTAAGACTTTCGATAAACTAAATAAATTTTCAAACCAGAAGGATAGATGCTCAATCAAGAAAATATATTTGCTACCGAAAGATGAATTTTCAACAAGATACATGCATTTTTGATCAAATCGATTTTTCGTGAAATTTTTCCCTGATCCCTTAACTAGATTTTTTCTAAACACGAAAAGAGAAATATTTTCAAACAACCAGATGAAAATAGTAATTTTTTGTATTTTTTGCAGCGATCCGAGTTAACTATTCAACTATTTGATAGTTTGTGTGTATTTTTTTAATAATTATCATGTATTTGTGGTTGAACATTTCATTGTTGTAATTAAGTGTTTTTTAATTTCTAGAAATATGTTAAAATCACTTGATAAAAATTTGATTCTCTTTCATATTTGAGTTTTTCTTTCACTTCTTAAATTATTTGAAAATTAATTTTCTAAATTTTCCTTTGTGCTCATATTTCTACGCTAATATTTTATGTAACAACCTGCAAATTCAAATATGTCAAAAAATATTTTTATTATTATTATTCATGGCCAAACTACGCAAGATATAAAGAAAACTTTGAAAAAAAATGTTTCTTTTTGGGAGCCCTCTAGCATGATATTTACAACTTTTCGAGTTTTCTCAAAAAATCTAAAAAATTTCTTATTTTGAAAGATTTTACTATACACTTGAAAATTCTCTTTTTTTTTGTAATATTCAACTGTTTATTATTCAAAACCAAAACTGTTTTTGGTTTGTGTATCTTTTGTCACATTTCTTGTTAAGAATCTATCTCTGTTGATGAAAGATTCAACAACTGCTTCCTTGAGAATTGATTTTCTGTTCAAAAATTCATCACTCATGGGAGATGAGGGAAGAGAGATGAAGTAAAGAGAAAAAGAGGGAGGGGGTAAAGTAGAGAAGATAAAAAGGAAAGAAGATCAAGTGTATAAAGAGAAGAAACAGAAGAAAGGGAGAAAAGGAGAATAGATTTATGACAAGAAGGGAGTTGAGTGAGGAAGAAATTTACGGAAGAGGAGAAGGTGAAAATTAGAAAGAGATAGAAGAAGAGACGAAGAAGAGAGAAGAGAAGGCGTGAATATGAGAATGTGATGAAGAAAAGAAGGCATGAAGTAAAAAAAAGAAAACGAGGAGGAAAGAATAGGAGGTAGAGAGAGGAAGAATTCTACGGGTAGGAGAGAGGAAAATGATCAAGAGGGGAAGAGTGCTGGGAAGGGAGGAAAAAGGAGAATAAAAGAAGAAAAAAAGCAGAGTTCAGTGAAGAAGAGGAGAAGAAAAGAAGAGAGTTAAGAGAAAAAGAGAAGAAGAAAAAAGTGCACGAAAAAACAGTAACTAGAAAAAAGAAAGAAGCGAAAAAGAGAGGGAGAGAAGTCAGTTAGGATATGAAGAGAATAAAGGTTTGCGAGAAAAGAGGACGAGCATAGAAGAAAAAGAGGGAAAAAGAGAAAAGTAGAAGAGGATAACAAGAGAAAAAAGAAATAAAGAGAAGGAGACAAGTATTGAATAAAAAAAGTCCAGAGAGACTTGAGGGGAAAATGAAGGAAAGGATTACAATATAAGTGGAGAAGAGAAGAAGTGGAGAAGACAAAAATATAAGGAAGGAAGGAAAGATGAATAGAAGGAAAAGGACAAAGAAGAGAAGAAGAGAGTTAAGACACAAAGAGAGTTGAGAGACGAAGTGAAGGAAAGAAGGATAGAAGATTGGAAGGAGCAAAGCAGAGAAGGAGAATACAGGAGAAGGTGAATAATAGAGAAGAGAGTTCAGAGGAGAAGAGAAGAAAATGAGAATATGAAAGGATGAGAGGATAACAGGAGAAGAAAAGAGTGATGGGAAAAAGAAGATTTTGGAACGAGGGGAATAGGAAAGGAAGAGTTGTGTGACGAAAAGTAGGAGAAAAGGAGAGAAGTAAAAAAAAGAAATGATAGGAAGAGAGGGAAGGATTCAAGAGAAGAAGGAAGTGAACGGAAGTTACGAGGCTAGATGAGTAAGAGAGAGAATATTAGGAGACAGTAAGAGAAGGATAAAGTAAGGAGAGAAAAAGTGCAAGAAGCAGGAGAGAGTTGGAAGAAGAAGAAAAAAAAAGAAGAAGGGAGTCGGAGGAAAGGGAGGGTAAAGACAAGAAGAGAAGATGAGAATAAAGAGCAAAAGAAAAGGAAAAACAAAGAAGAGGAAAACAAAGAAAAGAATTATTGCAGAACGAGAACGGGAAATAGAAGAGAAGGAGGGAATTGGGAGAAGATAGGAAGAAGAGCAGAAGAGCAGAGGGAAAGGGAAGAAAAGAGAAAAAGAGTAAGAGCGTAGAGCAGGGAGGAGAAGGTGAATAGAACAGAAGAATAAAAAAGTGAAAAAGGTAAGAATTGTAAAAGAGCGTTAACAGATGAAGGGAACCGGGAAAGAGGAAAGAAGAGGAGAGAAGTATCGGAGAATAAAAGAAAAAAATAAGAGATTGAGAGAAAGAAAAGAGGAGAAGAGAGTTGAAAGAAGAAGAAAAAATGAGGAGGAGAGAAGAAGAACAGAGTAATGAGAAAAAGAGGAGGAACAAAGGAAAGAATAAGGGAGAAAAGAGTTGAATGGCGAAGATGAAAGGAGCAGGAAGGAGCCGGAAGGAGAATGAGAGGAGAAGTGAAGAAGAGAAGATGAGTCAGGTGAAGAAGAGAAGGAGGGAAGAGGTAAAGAAAAGAAGGAGACAAGTTAGCAAAGAAGGGGAGAATAGAAAAAGAGGGTTAGTGAAAGGGAGAAGGTGAGGGGACACGAAAAAAAGAGAAAAAGGTAAGAAGAGAACAAGAAAAGAATGAAACGAGAAAGAAGAAAGCTAAAAGAGAAAGAGAGTTAGGAGGAGGAGGGAATAAGAGGAGAAGAGAAAAATTGTTCTACACTTCCAATAATACACGATTCACGAAGATACAGTAATTTACCTAATTTTCCATTATGAAAATATCAATGAGGCAATGATTGATGAGGCAATTATGTGATAAATATTCATAAAAAGATGGTTTATATTGAAAAAGATGAATCGACAGTGTAATTATATTAAAATAATTCATTTCATTTATCAAAAGTACAAATTTGAAAAAATGATTAACATCTAAATATGTGTATAATAAATAAATACACTGGGAGGGACCAAAATTCAAATCGAAATTCGATAAATAAATAGATTAATCAATAAATCGATTGAATAATTAATCAATTAATCCATCAACTGATTGTTAAATAATTCGCACTTGTTATTTATTTTTTCCTTACCAATAGAATTGAGGAAAACGACCGTAGTGAAGACCAAATTATAAAGGATTCCCATTTTTCAAAATGCACGAACAGCTTATAAACGAAAAATGTGGAGAATAGTCTAACTTTAAAATATTATTATATTTGCAGTATATATACTTTTTTGAGATATCTGTGGTTTTCCCCTTCTATCTTGATCGCAGATACTTAAACGTTTATTTGTTAGACTTTGTGACATCATCATTTCCAAGCATCAGCATCACTTAGCTTATTTGAAGAGAATGGGAGAAATCGTCCTTATCTGGTGCGTCTGAACTAACTTTTATTGAAAGGTCTTTGCATTCGAGATTACCCTATTGATTATAGTTGCCTGAGATCGCGAGAACACTCCTCATCTGCAAAATGTGATAATTTGCAGTTGAATTTCAAGAATAATATTAATGATATTTTTCAGCTATTATAAGGAATAGTATTCACAATTTTTCCATGATTTCGTGTAAGAACATTTTTTTTGACATCTTTAGGTTACCATATAGGAAGCTTAAATCAAAGTTTCTGCCAATCAACCGTTTGCAGTTTGTCTGCCATCTTGAATTGAGGGGTGATTTCTTGTATCGAAAATATAACGATATTTATTCATGCAGCTATATAACCCTTGGTCCATAACGATTTCATATAACAAAACAAATCTTTATATTTACTAATTTCGCTTGAGAGCGCCCGATCCTTTCTGGATCTGGCGCCCCGTCTGGAAGATGCTAGAGGGGGTGGTCCAAAAATTTTATAAGAACATCTAAACTAAATTATTATTATCTTCTTTAGAGCTTATAATTCAGGAAAACGATATTGAACTTTTAATCAAATTTTATTTTGCAAAAATGGAGAAAACCAACATATCCCATTACCTGGATAACAATAGAATTCGGAAAACAATATGGACTGGGACCTTTCGTCTTGGTTTTCCAAGACTTTCTACACGGGATACACAACAAAATTCCATTTGGCATCTCAAACAAAAGTATAATATTGGAATGAAGGGAATTTATTCTAAACATCAAAAACATAAAAGAGTAGAGGAATCGGGAAAATCGCAATTAGGGCAGGGCCTCAAACAATTTCACAGAGGTAAAATTAACAGGAAATTATAACACTCATAAATTATGGGTCTCGAAAAAAAACGCGAAAAACTCATAAAATAAGTCTACAAGCAAACACAAAAAAAATTATAATATGTCACAAAATACTAAAACAGGTAGAGGCAACTTTGAAATATTTACTAAACTCCAGTCAAAAAAATTCTCCTACTACGCTTGTGTGCACGAACGAATGTAATTTGAAACTCCCTAGGCAACATAAACAGAAGAAGAGCTAGAAAAATATAAGAAAAATGTCCTTTCCCGAAATACCAAAAGCAAATTTAGCTCAAAGGATTTACTTATAGCATGAACAGGAACACAGGGACGTACAGGAGTCAAAGGGATATAAATTGGGACGTAATTTTAAAATTTAGGTTCAAAAACGCATTCTATCACGAAACACCAAACCAGACGACGTTATCGCTCCAGAAGCCGCAGACGAAAGATACCGATCTTCAAGTGTTGTTTATTCTCTTGACAACCGGCTTCGTCCTGATTGGATGGGGACCGGTTGAGTAGTTGGAGTTGCTACGGACTCTCTAACACGTGAATATTGGCCAGGATTATTGGGGACTGCAGAACTGTGATGCGCCATCTGGTGGCGGAACGTAGTACTAATGCATGTGGGCTGGTTGTTGACCACCACGTGCTAATTGTATTAAGATTGGTGATAGGGGAACAATTAAAATTCCTGTGATAATGAAACTCATAGGACAAAACATATCTATAAGTCATAATGGATGCTGGAGGAATGCAATCCAGTACCAAGAAGACAAAAAGTAAACAGTTTTGTTTAGTATTTGGGTACTTAAGGGGAGCTGGCCAAGATCCAGGAGTCCGCTTTTATGAATTTCCCGAGTATGATTATAGAAGCCTACAAGTTTTGAATAAAAATGGATTGGAGGAAACGGTAGATCGACGAGAACAATGGGAAAAAATGCTAAGGATGGGAAAAACCCCTATACATGCGCGAGGGTTCTTCACATTTTAGGTGATGATTTCTTTATACCAGGTAAACTATTTCTCTAATTCTAAAATCAAATTTCTTCTTCTCGACTTTGAAATGAAAATATAGCAACAGTTATTCAAGCAGTCAATTTTTCTCATGTGCTTCAATAAAAAATTCTCTTTATCTCAGCATTTACAGTTTTCTAACCTCAAAAGAGCATATCAATCCAGAACAGTTGCATTTCGAACTAAAAAGTTGAATTTGACGGTCTGAAAAAGGATTTTTTAGAAGACAGTTTATTATTTATCTAAAAAGGACATATCTTCTATTCGGAAAGTCGGATGTTCAAGAAAACAGTCAAATTTTCAAGTCGCTAAGCGTTTCTTGCAACAAAGAATTACATGCCCAGCATGCAAGCCTCTTTCTCCTTCGACAAAATTTCTGCTTAAAGGTGTTGGTTACTCGCTCCCTGTGACGTCACGATTTCCGATCCCAATAGTTATGGTTGCTGGGTTCAAATAAATGATATCTTCTGAATCTGATTATATCTGAATATATAAAAATTCGGTCCGTAAGATGATGATCAACTGCGCGAAACATCCTTTCCGAAATATTTGATCACCAAGCTGGATACTAGGACTTTAGTGCGAGCATCCTAATTGAAGTACCTAGCATCAGGAACGCTCACAGTAATATCCAGGCCTGAACTATAGAGGTCCACTCACATTGCCGGGGATCGACAGTTTACCTTCTCCAAAAATGAACTCTTGAATTCCACTCCGAGGTAGATAAGTTGAAGGGGCATCACAATAATAGATGGCATAATCCCTAATGGCATTCCGAAAATCATCAATACTTTTTGAGGTACAACCAGAAGGATAGGAGTAATTGAGCAACAGCAATATAATTGGCGGAAAAATTCAAATTGGTAGAGTTCTTTCAATCGACAATATAAAGGACTAAAATAATTACAACCCAGTCTTGGAAAACCGTGCAGATTCCAGAGTTTGCCAATTAAATTGAGTCATTACATTTTATTAGTTTATTGATATCTCAAAAAATAAAACATCAAAATTCTAAAATACTAGCTTGTGACTTGCCACAAAAATGCAACGTCACAAGAATAACAGTTGTGTTTTTGATTCAATCAAAAAAACAGTTATACCATTTTTCATGAGAAAAATGAGTAATACAAACTAATATAATTTTAGATGTTTCTTCGTATTTTGCTTATTTGTTGCTTAACAAACGATTATAAAAATAAGAAGAGAGTTGCACATTCTTTTGAATCGAATATCTGCTTTTATTTCGGTTCTATCGCAAAACTTTAAAGTTGAAAGTTGTGATTTACAGGGTTCTCTACAATTTTCGTCTTAAACCTTTTTTTGTAAGAGCAAGTGTTTACTTACCGTAGCGTCTCGAGTCGGTCGAGGACCTTCTTAAGATGCACCTCATGCTCTTCGGTAGACGAAGATGTTATAAGTATGTCGTCAATAAAGACAAAGACAAAATCCAAAACGCTTAGTGCTCTGTCTATATATTCCTGGAAGGACTACGCTGCGTTTCTGAAACCGAATTCATCACGAGGAACTCATAGAGGCGCGATAGGAATTTGGTGGAACGCTTTCTGCAGGTCTAATGCAGAAAATACCCTTTTTCTTTTTAAAAAAATTGAAAATCGTGAAGGTGTGGTCTACCACAGGATACTGATACTGATACTGATCGGGCACCGTAACCGTGTTCAGCCTCCTGTAATCACCACAAATCCTCCATTCACCATTCTCTTTACCCGTCATGTGTATGGGACTAGCCCACGGGCTGTCTGAAGGTCTGCAATTACCATGTTCCACCATTTCCTCAAATTGATCTTTAGCGGCCATCAATTTTTGAGACGCCAACCGACGCGCTCTCTGAGCTAGGGGAGGTCCCGAAGTTTTAATGTGGTGATACATCCCTCGGTCCTTTACTGGTTCCATTTGTTCCACCCCAATTACTCGCGGATAATTATTGAAAATGTGCGCAAATTTGTCAATGGGATCTACCAGAGACTTCTTTCCGTGTACCTTCCCTACCACGGGAACTGTCGCGCGGTTTATTTTGCCTCGGTCTATTTTTGTTTCGTTCATAACGCGTCTTCCCGATCACGCTTGCTATTTGTGCAAGGACTTCAGACATATCCGTACCCGCTCCCGCTTCTATTTGCTCCGGTGTATCGGAAAGTGCGCTAATACGTTTTACATTTCTTCTAAAAATTTTATGGACTTTGTTCGCGCGTTTAACGAGCTTCTTTTCATTAACCTCATTATCGAAAATGACCTGGATGTCGATCGGCAACTGCTCCTTCCAGGCCGTTACTATCGTGCTGCGTGGGACTGACCCCGCTGCCAGCTCGAACATGTCCTGGAGGGAGGTGGATGGTTTCAGATGGCCTATCTCCGAATGCTTAAAAAGCCTGTCCAGTTTCTGCTCTACCGTTTCTGAGTATTCTTTCAAAAGTGCTTTTTTTACCTGCTCGTATTTCACGACCGGATTCAAGTTTTCAAACGTGCTACTAATTCCACGCATTGTCTCTCTATCGAAATTGTAAAAAATATTTATTAGTTTATCCTCGTCCCTCGCGATGCCGCGGCAGAGAAACTGCGTCTCCAGCAGCGCAAACCACGCTTCTGGGCCATACTTCCGGAAGGATAAACCCTTTACGTCCTACAAATTGGTTTTCGGAGCTAGGACTGCCGCGCTATTCGTAGGAAGTCCGGAGTTGTTTAAGGGAAAATTCGCGGCTCCGGATTTTTCTGGGGTAAAGGTGATAACGAATTTTCTGCAGTGGTGTTTTTTTCCATTAAATTAAGAAGCTTTTCGAAATTTGCTGTCAGCTCCTGCGTTTGGACTTTGAGAGCCTTGTTTTCTTTAACTAATTTCGCGACAGCGTTGTCTTTCCTCTCTTTTTTGTATGATTTACTGCTCCGCGTTTTTGCCGTAGAGCGGAGGATCATCAGAATCTATAATACCCGTCGCATCGAATAGACAATGCTTTATGACTACGGTGTTATCCTCTTACTTGAGGAAACACGAGTAATTTTACGGAAGTTAAGTACGCGGAAGAGCGCAGACTAGCATGCGTCATTTATTTTGAAAATCGCTTTAATTTCCGGCATTATATAGAGCGTTCGAAGAACGGGTACTGATTAGGCGATATCACACCCCCCTCGTGGTGCTGGAACCCGAATAGTCCAAGCATCCTATACGGGTGTCACAAATGATAGTCGGTTCTCGACCCTTTTCAAATGATTGCAATTTTCGTACAAAGAATAAATCTGCTTCTTGGTATGGGAACATAATCAAAAGAGAAGTTGATTCTGAAATTGGTTTCTCGCGAGGAATTCTGACCTAGAGAAAGAGCATTCGTTTATCCGTAACAAACCACCATCGTCTTACGGTTTTTTCAAAAAAATAAAAATATGGTCAAGCAGGGACCTGCTTCCGGCGGCTGTTCCACAGGAAAAATCTAATCCAGTAAAAGAAACCTCACTTATAGAATACAACTCAGGATCATAACTAAGATTTCACTAAAAGAATAGAAAAAGAAGGAGGCATAATAATCCCTTGTTGTTTTTCATCAAGCAATGTGAGGTGAGCTGGAAGTATGTCGTACAATTGCATTGCTTGGTGCAAAAAAAGCCTCGCAAACTCCTCCAAAAACACAAAACGCGTACAAGGATACTGTAAAGGTGTTTTTTTAACATGAAAATGTAATACAAAGAAAATAAGCGAATTCTACATTTAAGGATTGTTACCTATATGGCTATATGTGAACACTCGCGAAACCAATTAATTTGTCGAACGGTACACGGAGAAATCAAATCGGTTTAGTTAAAAGTTAGACAAAAGAAAAACACACATCATTTCGTTAAAAAGTTGAAAGGTTGCAAGAAGGCATAAAATTCGCCTATTGACTGCGTCATGGTTGGCAGCGCGTGATTTGCGTATCACATTCCCGTCACTCCTACATAAATTTCGATTAAAATCGATGAACAAGAATTCTAATATCTGAACTTCAACGCGACCGGTAACAAAAACCTTCCTTTCTTAAAAGTTTGAAAACAGAAACATAGGTAGGTATAAAAGCAAGGTATTGAACGGCGTCATACTTGGCGTGCCTCGATCAACGTAACACAACGTTTACACAGCGATACTTTCACAACAACATTTTCACACGAAATTCGTATACATTTGACTAAAAGCGGTTACATAAATTCATACCTTCAACTAACCTATAAGATCTTGAAGCGATGTTACCCATTGTTGTTGTTTTCCTTTCCAAACAAAATCCGTTGGGCCTGCGGGTTACAGATTAAACTTTCATGGCGTTGTTCCCATCCATTTTGAAGCAGCACGTAGAGATTCCTCAACAAAGCAGTAAATTCAGTAGAATTACTTTGCAGGCCCCCTTTCCTTTTTCAGCTTCTCAACGAGGCAGTTGTAGCAGATTATTGAGTCAAAGTGAAGGTGTGTGAGGACACACAAGGGGTGACCCAAGCCATCGCGTGTTCCAAGAATTCAGGGTCACCAATATAGGCTTATTTGCCCATCAAAGTTCCATATTTGTGTTTCTGACCTACGGATCCGATGTTTGAAGTCTTTGACACTTTTAAACACACTCAGTAGAACACCTTGATTTCTCATACTACTTTCAGTATTCTAATGAAGTCTGAAAACGTTCTCATGACGTATTTTTGGCCAAAAAACAAAATCTTTTTTTTAAAGGAGGTTCACAGCATTCTACCATCATCGCACTGATGGGGGTACTGACCCTGTAAGCGATGTTTGGTCTTAGTGCTTCGTTACAAATTTTTTTCTATTTTTCCAAAGTATTTATGAGAAGCAAAGTGCCTCTCAGAACTTTCAGAATGTTTAATATTTTTATAATTTTATCGCACAATTATAGAAAGTGAAATTGAAAAGATATTCTGACGTCAAGAATAATACCCAGGAATCCTACCACTGGCGAAACCCGAAAGAATTTCGGTTGACAGTATAGCGAGATTATCAGAGCCAGATTTCCTCTTCCTGAAACCGAAATGTGTTCGAGATAGGAGATGGTTGTGTTGTAAATACCACGGAAGTCGGTTTCAAATAAGTTTCTTCATTATCTTGAAAAGGCATGAAGCCAAACTCGGACATCGTGAAAGCGGCTTCTAGGAATTCATTGTCCTGAAAAGCATCCTCATCAGGAAATGATTGATTGTTTCTTTATTGTTTCTTTATCTCCTGAGCAGAATGCACTAGCTGGCTGTGTATATTTATTTTTAAACATTTATGACTCCAAATTCTTGAGATTGAATTGTTCTATCCGGAGACTCACAGAATTTGCGGAAGTTGCACCTACAAGCAACTGTAATGTAAGCCTAGTTTTTGCTTCTACTTTATTAAGATTTTTGTAATCAAATCATTTCTACATCTCCGAAGCGCAGCAAGAGCCTCCTGCCTTCCCCTGACTGCCGCGTCACAATTTTCATCCCACTATGGAGTCGGGATAAATTCTTTCTTATGAGGGTTGTAGTGAATCATGATTCCAACAGGTTTGCTAGGGAGCATGAAATGGCGACTACTTCATCCACACTTCTAATAGAATCTTAATATTTAGTGTTACAATCTATGAATTGGGAATCAAAAACACTTTTCTTCTAAGAAATAGAATCGGAGAGGTGCAAATCAAAGATGGACCAATCAATTCGTTTAATACGATATTTGTGCAAGAGGGATTGGGAGATTGGAATTAAGACTCCTAGACTTGAGACCACAGAAAAACGGTCACTTCCCAAGGTGTCGTTTCAAACACCCCACGATGAAATGTTGAAGAGGTTGGAGGTTACGAAGCCTAAATCGATGATTAAAGGAGCGTTCCCGGGTCTGGTGCGGTAAGTGGGTATTCCTGTATTAAGGGGAATCAAATCTGTTTGGTCGAAGGCCAAGCAGAGCTGCAGTCCTTTATTATAATTGTGCAAACTCCCCCAGAGTGAGTTATGAAAATTGAAGTCCCCGCAGTAATAAAAGCTGAGCTAGCTTTAACATTATGAATGGAGTTAAACACTCCAATCCACATTTCTGGCGTGATAAAATTATTGCTGGCGGGCGCCACCCTGTACAAAGAAAACAATAAGCGTTTTGATTTCGCTTACACAGCAGGAGCTGCCAGGGTCTGTGAGTAAGGTTGCATGGCTTAAGAACGTGTGCCTGCGAAGGAGGGGGCAGGTCCATCGTTCAGCTCTCTATTTTTTTAGGAATTTCATCCAATAGGGTATTAGCCGCTTTCGGGTACCTTGCGATAATCCTGAGTTTACCGAAACTGCTGCTTCAAACGTCATGAATTAGACACAAGAAGTGTTTTTGAAGGAGTCGGCCGTTGGGATGGGGTTGGTCAATGATTGGGAATTCATCCCTTCGAAGGTACTGTACCGTTGTGGGGGCTGTTCTCTTTCCTGAAAAACTTTTCAGAGTTTTTTGAATTGGGGTTAGGTTTGGCTAACTTTAGGGACGTGGACTTAAAGGGATTTACCGGATTTTGCGTCTCTGGGATGATGTTTTGCTCATTGGGATCTTCTTCCTCCACAATAGGATCCAAGTCCATGTCAGGACTCTCAATGGTATCCTCTGGAAGGGGCTTCAAGGACGCTACATCAGGAATGTCTTGCGACTCAGAGTGCATCGTACCTTGCATCTTCCGCTTTTTGTTTTGTTTTCAAGTCACCAATTGAAAACGCTGGTCCTCACCATCTTGGTTCTTAAGAAACATGAGCGCGTTTGCACCTTTTTCGATATCGTGTGGTTGGGCAGGTTCAAAAGTGACTCGGATCCTTCTTGAATGGCATTCCCCGAGTTCGGTGGTATTTTATTGTTGGAGGCCATACCCCCGCAATATCGTTAATTTTGATAACTCAGAAATGGGGTAAAGTTATCCTTAAAAGGGAAGCGTAAACTTAAGCACGTACCTCGCTCTTTGAAAATGGCCGTTGCCGGCCGGTTACTCACCGACGACCCCAGGCCTGGTTACACTAACCACTCCTGAGGAAATCAATCGTAGCTCCGCGAAATGGGCAGCGAGAACTTCTAAGTCGCGTCAGGTAAATATAGACACTTTGGGAGCACCACGAAATGGTACGTCCGGGGTAAAATGATACTTGGGATTAAAGCCACGTACGACTGCCGTAAAGGTTCGTGCCGAACTCCATACGGATTGATGAGGGCTCATAAGGAATTCTCCCAACAGATATTTTGTGTATGGAAAAAATTTTCAAGCCAATTGAGAAACCAAATTGTCAAGCAAATCATCAAAACAAATTCCGTATGATATTTCAAATTTTCTCAGAACTAGGACCACCCTGTGGTCAAAATTTGTACACTCTCTGTATAATTGACATAGTTGGCAAGCGCAGTAGCTCCACGTGCTATTAAGTTTGAATAACTGACTTTACACAGGAGCGTTTGATTTTTTTCTTCAGATAACATGTCTAACACGCTAGACACGCTGAGCCTGACAAAGGTAGTTATCTGATTCAGACCTCTCTAATAATGTACTCCCAGTGAATAAACATGAATTAGTGTAAAAAATCAAATGTCTTGGCCAGAAAACTTTCCCACGTCAAGAAGTGAATCCTGGCAAATAAATTTACGAAACTAATAACAATCCTAATGGTAAAATAATCAAAGATTTAGTATCGTAACCCAGAATGGTCCTTTATTGCTAATGAGACCTTAGCAATTATACATCAATTCTAACACCTATAAGGTTTGTGTAATACATTAGATACATCGTATTTTTTATGTTCAGGAAATAAATCTTTATTTTCTTCTTTGCTCATTGCGGTTTTGTTATCGCTTCTTTCGTCTATTTTTATCCTCTATCGAAATTTTCTTATAGTATCATAAATTCCCCATAAATTCCCCATAGCTCATAACCCCAACCCAAGTATCCAACAATCTGGTTATTGGAATCTGCCACAGCTTTACGAAATCTTTCACCTGACAATATTGTGAAGTACTCATCCTTTTCGTCCTTGGTAACATAGCCGCGTTGATTATTTCGGAAATTCAGAACTATCGTCGACCCAGCAGGTAGCTTCTTGCGGATTCTGTTCGGATTGGGAAGTTTGACCGGAGGAGGAGGAGGAGGAGAAGGAGGAGCAGGTTCAGTAGAAAATAGGTTACCCTGTGAACTCATATCTGTGAACAATACGAAAAAGATGATATTATTATAATTTTAGGCATGAAAAAATAGTTTGAACTGTACAATTTACCCTTATAGAACTGCATAGTTTTATTCACGAGGCGAAATTTGTTATTTCTACATAAACAGGTTAATTTCAGACACAGATCAGTATCGAATTAGTAATTTTGTATGTGTGACTTCAAAACTTTTTATTTTTTATATTCACTCTCTAAACAAACTTCAGACGCTTGTGACCTTGCCCTGGGCTTCCGTTTCCCCTAATCTCTATTGACCTAAAGATTGTTGCTGAGTGCTACAACACTCCTCCCGTTTTATCAGTTTTCATAGTCACTTTTGTGTATTTTGTCTGACCTACTTTCCCCTGCAATCAGCCCTCTCTTTCTCTCTCAAGGATCTTCCAGCTTTCTATTAATTTCTTACTCCAGCGATTCCGACTCAAAATCTAATAGATTCTCTATGCTATACTCTCCTTTCTCCTCTCGTAATCTTACCATCCCTCTACATAGATTTTCTCTATCATTTTCCCAGGACCTACATGCTCTTCACCCTCTCTCATCATAAATCTCACTAGTCTGTTTCATTCGATCTCCTCTACAATATTGTTTGGATGTTCCGGCATCTTCCTCGTCACCATCGTACACCATCTGTTGTACCTCAACTCTCAGACTTTCTTCCATTCCACATGCTTTCGTGCCTTGCCTCATACCTTTCTATATGCCCTGTCATTTTTTAACATTCTCCTGCATCTCATATCCAAACCCGCCTTCGTTTTTCGCCTCCCAACATTCTGAACGTCCTATGTTAACCCTCCTATCTCTGTCCATAATCTTCCGGCCACAAGCTTCCAGGCTTCCGCTTTCCTTCATCCTCCTTTGTTTTTCTTTCAAATCTCAAAACCTTTCTAGTTGCCTGTTCACTATTACCTCTCGTCCCATACCTTCCTTTACAATACAACCTAGGCAAATCTGCTTTCTCCCAGTCACCGTCTCAGAAATCTCTCATGCAGCTTTTTCACACTCTTATATTCCTTCTATCCGCATAACTCCTTTTTAGCTACTAACATTGCAGGGGGTTCTTGGAGTCGATGATTACGAATCCTATATTATAAGCTAAGCAAAAACAAAATGTGGATCTAATATAACGAGCGTGTATGCTCAATCAACTTTTGATTAGGAAAACTTATCGACGGTCGTTCATTTCTACAAAATCATTCTATAATTTGTTGTGTAGAAAAGTTTGATTCAAATTTGATGAGAATCAAGTTTGAGTTTCCAATCTTCTGAAGATTCGGGGGTAATTCTTAATCACGGGAGGCAAAAAGGCAAAAGGATTGTAGAGGAATGGACAGGAGCGAGAGGGAAAGAAAATTGGTGACCGAGCGGAGAGCATGAATAGAGAGGAGGAGCAGTGGCAATGTCTGGATGAGCGAAGACAGGTTATGAGTAAACGGGGTAGCATGGATCTGAAACATAGAGAGAGGAGAGTTAAGAGATGAGAAAACGAGAAAAGAGAAAGATGCAGAAACAGAGTAAGAAGAGGAAAGAGGCGGGGTTCCAGTTAAGAAAGAGAGTCTGGAATCAGACGTATGAAAGGGAGAGGACGGATTCTGAAAGGTTAGGGAAAAATGGGATGTGGTAATAACAAGATAGACGTGAACAGATGGAAAATATTGGGCAGTGTTTTATTCGTATAAGAAGCACAAGAGGCCCGGGGAGAATACGAAAGGGATAGGAGATGGGTAGTATGGGGTCAGAGATAAGAAGTAAATTGATCGAATAACTAATATGCCATGACTAATATAAATGGTTTACAAGAACCCAGTGGAAACATAAAGAGATTTGAGAATGAGTTAGAGAAGAATAGCACCAAATCATCAACGCGGCTGAGGACAGGCGGTAAATCAGGATGGCTGAATCTAAATGAGCGAGAATTCTAGAGAAGGGAAAAGTCTTATCCATCGAAAACATACTAGTAAAAGTACGCAAGGATAAAATCAAAGTGGAACAAGATACAAAAATGCAGAATCATTTTGGAGGAAATAAGAAGTTATTTTGGGAATGAGTAAGAAGACTAGGAAAGTAAATACTAGCACTGAGGTAATCGAGATTAAGAATACTGATGGTGACATGGTGTGAGATTCGAAAAAAGTTGAAGACTGTTTGACTGATTTTTTCAGGAAGCCGTATAAAAGTTAGGCCATGAAACATAACAATCGCGGAATAGAGTTTGAAAGAAAAAAAAAAACAAGTTTCCTGTGCGTTCCGTCCCCTTGGATGTTAAATATATACATGGACAAATCACTGAGAATTATCGTTCGTATATCGGATAACTTTTGAATCATTTGATCTGATTGCACTTTGGTTGACAGGTTTAAGACTGAAAAAAGACGAGTTCCTCAACCAGTATTTCCGGTTACTGGTTATGATTTTATTCATCTGAAATGCTTTTTGATGGAGCAGAAATGTTCGTTTTCCAGCGATTCTCTACAAGACACAATGAAAAATCTTGCAAATATATACAAATTCCTCCCTAACTATTTTATCCGTCGAGAAGCAGAGTCTCCGTTTTGATTGTGGAAAATGACATTGAAACACAAAGATTTCAATTTTTGGATGAAACGACACCAGATACAACAAAACGGTTTCCATCAAAATCGATCAATAAAGAGAGGACTACAGATTTCTTCAAGGCCCGTTTTCCATAGTTTGCGTAGTTTCCGTTTCAAACAAATGTTAGTTAAGTGCAAAGAACGAGACACGCGACAAGAAGTTTGCCTTTGAAGTCAAAGACGCTCTAACAAAAGAGAATTTGCAATCATCAAATTACGGCAGTCGACGCTTTGCTTTTTGGTTCTGAAAGGTCTGTACACAAATGTTGGGAAGTACAAAGATGCAGCGACTTGTATGTTTTTGGTGGTTGTGTAGTGTGCTAATTGACAGATGGTGATTAAACTTTCCGGGATTTGTACTGAGAGTAAGGATTGGTGCTAAGGTCGTGAGTAAGGGTGGGAAAGGTGAGTGTAGGGCAGAAGAAGTAGTTTGAGATGTGGAGGTGAGATGAGGGTGAGTGAAAAAGGAAAAGTATGGTTATGTTGACCAGAAGCAAGGTACAGTCTTACGTGAGGAATTGTCTTGTTAAGGGTGTTGGACAATTTCGACTTTGAATTTTTTTAATATAGGTACGGCACTGACTTCGCGTATTTATTCACTTTCGGGTCTTTTTCAAAACAATAGGGAAAAACTAACGATAACCCGGGGTCTTTCGGGATCATTAGATCGAAAAAATTTGAAATTACTTACTAAGGGAATAAATATTTTCATCGTAGACATGAAAATTAAAATGCTCTGGTAGCAGACGATGTCGGCGAGACTTGTAAAGCAACAGCAAGACCGGTCACTATTTTATTTTTTCCCG
>WSXT02183346.1:6101-20862 GCA_011762715.2 Neuroterus valhalla | reverse complement strand
TTATAATGAGTGGATGGATGATGCACAGGATAGGGACGCGTGGCGGTCTCGGGTAGATGAGGCAATGAACTTTCGAGCTCCAAATGCTGATAAATAATAATAATAAACAGATCACAGAGAAAATCCCTGGAAGGAAAGCAAAAAGTTTTCTGTGCGATTGTCGATCTGGAAAAAGCTTTTGACTAGGTAGATGAAGCTAGAGTTTATGAGGTCTTCAGAGAATATGGAGTTACTAGGTGGCTAAAAACAAGGTTGACTTACGAGCCAAAGCGTGTTTGACTTGTGACTGGTCACAACAAGTCAACCCAGCTTTCAGCTGGATACTTGGATCTTCCAAGCAAGGGAGGCAGCACTGCTTAGCTAAGCCTACTCAACTTCTTGCTCAGTTTAGAGGATTTAACATCAATCAGTCTCAATATCTCAATTCGTAGACATCGTTAGTTGATTCAGTCATGAAAATCGGACCAATTTGATCTCTAGAGCAGTTGCAAGGATCTCCAACAGGTCTGGAGATGATTATAATGCAGGGGTGTCCAACGCAAGTTGTCGCGCTTCTCCTTTCTCCCCCTCCTTCGAGCGCTTTATCGAGAATTTTCTCCTCGTTCCACCGCGGGCTTCGTCTGACTACGCCTGACCACGCCTACTTGCTCGCAATGTTCAGACAGCCTGGTCACCGAGGACCCCTTTCCTTATCCCGCTAACCGCATGAACGCATCAAAGGTGGCAAGAGAGGGGCTTGACGAGTGACAGTTATTTACACCGTTGCTCTCGCGTTGGACACCTCTGTTCGAATGTCAGGTTCAATAAACAGTACTTGAAAGATTCTGGACCGTGAAGTGGTCTATCGAACGATACAAATCTAGGTTCGCGTCTGATCCATCGTCAGGTACTTTTGAAGTAATAAAAAGATGACAACAAAGAACGACCGGAATTTCCATAAAGAGGATATTCTTGAACCTGCATTCCTCGGATCGGTATTTACATATCAGGATCAGCGTATCCTCCAGACTCGGGAGATATGAAATATAACCTGGACTGTGAGCAGTACGTAATCGGATGAGCGATTAGTTTACTTAGCACTTGTAGTATCCTGTAAACGGCAGTCGTTACGTTCCACGAGTGCCGCAGAAAACTGCTCAGCACAATCTAATCGCGCTTGAGGTTAACTCGCCAAGTGCAGAGTACATATAAATTCCCGAGTACGTAAATGTACGAGATAATTACTCGACCTGGTGTCCATGCAGATGCTGCGCTGGTACTGCGTGGGACTCAAGTAGAATTCAAGGGTCCTTCTGTTTTCTGGTATTTTTGCGGGATATTTCTAGTAGGTTCTTCTTTTCTTTGTAAGGAGTAGATACAGAAGGACTTGAAGCTCTAAAAATAAAGCACTGAAAGTGAAATGCAATCTTATCAGAAAGGTTTTCGGGATAAGTCCATTTTTGTCGAGTCCAGAGAGTATACTTTTTGAATTTTCGTGGGCAAACGTGCCCCTTCCAACTCTGAACAAGATGGCCGAACCTTGGTGCTACGGGGTTTCACGGAATATTTCCATCTGTGACATCATTCCAAAATGTCCGAATACCTTGAGGAAAACAAAGCATTGTATCCTCACTAAGCTGGGTTCTTCGTTTTAGAGTGATAAATCTAAATCTTTGAGCGGCCTTGACCTACAAAAATTACGTATTTTGAAATAAATGTATTGTATCAATTGCAAAAATATTTTTGATGGATCATTCTACTTTCTTTGGAGGAATCGATCCATTGTAATCCACTGATATATTAGCTGAACATGAGTTGAAGCTTATGGAAACAAGAGGTCTGTTAGACTGTGACTCTAACCTCAAAATTTTTCCTATCCGAACTTCGTTTCTTGCGTGAATTCGGATTTTCGAATTGTCGCATGAAAAACTAGGAACAAGTAAAGAGTTTTTAGTCAAAATGTTCAACCTCCATCTAAAAGAGACGAATTTTCGAAAAAAAAATCTTCATTCTCAAATCAAATTGGAGGATCTAAAATCAAAGAATTCAATTTCTAACTCATAAGTTCAATTTCTGAGCCAGCAGTTGAACTTTCAACGGAATGGATGAAATGAAGTTTCAGACAAAATAACACATTAGTATATTTCCCATTCAAAAAATTGAATTTTCAACCAAGTAATTGAAATAAAAATTAGAAAAAATTATTGTGAATCAGAAAAGCTGAATTCTCAACAAAATCTTTATTAATCGAAACGAATAAGGAAATTTTCAATCTCAAAATGTTATCTCAACGTAGTTTGATTGACAATTCAATCATTTTCTTAAAAATTTGTTCACGTTGAAAATACGCTTACTCTTTCTAAATAACCGTTCGTCTATTTGAAAATCGTTTCTTATAGTCAGAAATTCATTTCTCTGGTTGGAAATAAATCTTTTCTTAGAGAAGTAGTTTTTATTTGTTCAGAATGGATTTTCCTAGCTGGGAATTCAATTCCCCATTTTCAGTGAGAAATTTGTCTTTTGCAATTAAAAAACAATTAGAAATTCTATTTTTTTTATGGAAAATTCTCTTATTTGTTTGAAAAATTTGGAGTTTTGTAAAATATTAGTTTTTACACTGAAAAAACAATTTGCACATTCGAACATTCATACAATTTAATCAGACATGCAACCTTTTAATACGAAATCAGATTATTCTATTCAAAATTCACTTTTTTGTTCGAATTGTTTCATATTTTGTGAGAAACACATTTCCTCATTACTAAAGAGAACTTCTATTGTTGAAAATTCGATTTCCTCTTTGAAAAATCTATTTGCACTTGGAAAATTGAAAATTGTGTAAAAATTTGTCTTTTTAATTAAAAATTATTTTTCCCAATTCTGAATTCAATCAATTAGTTGGAAATTCAACACTTTGGTTGGGAATTCTTTTTTTTCTTTGAATGTTCAATAACTAGGTTGGAAATTGAACTCATGTGTTGGAAATTAAGTTTCTTGATTTCGAAACCTCTTATTTGGTTAGAAAATTGGATATTTTATTCAAAATTTGTCTTTTTATATTGAAAATTAATTTTTCAATTTTAAATTCAATCGATTTGTATGAAATCCAACACTTTGGTTGGGAATTCAATTTTCTGATTGAATATTGACTAACGTAGTTGGAATAATTCAAATTTTTTACTTCAACTTATAGTTGAAAATTATTTATTCTATTTGAAGGAATGTTTTCATATTTATTTCATAATAAAGATGTGTTATTATCAGTATTATCATTATTATTCAAAAAAATTCTTTTGTTGCAAATTATTTATTCTATTTGATGGAATATTTTCATATTTATTTCATAATAAAGATGTATTATTATCAGTGTTATCATTATTATTCAAAAAACTTTTTTTGTTGCAAATTCATCTCTTCCAAAAGGGGATTGTCCTTCTTGGTTGGAAATTTCATTTTTTCGTTGAAAGTTTAACTACTAGGTTGGAAATTATTCTCATGTGTTGAAAATTACATTCTTTCATAAAAAATCTTTTTTTTTAGTTAGAAAATTAAAAATTGTGTAAAAATTGGATTTTTGTAATTGAAAATTAATTTTTTCAATTTTAAGTTCAATCAAGTAGTTAAAAAATCAACACTTTGGGTGGGAATTCAATTTTTTGATTGAATATTGCCTCACGTAGTTGGAATGTTTTTTTTTCAACTCCAGCATTAGTGTTGAAATTTATTTATTCTATTCGAAAACATATTTTCGAGTTCAATGTTGGAGTGCATAGAAAAATCAATTCAAAATTGAACAAAGTTATTTCCAACTCGAGAGAAGACTTCCTAACAAAATATAAATCATTCCAACCACGTGAGTCAATATTTTACTTAAAAATTGTATTTCCAACCAAAATGTAAATTCCCAACTGAATGATTGAATTCAGAATTGGCAAAATTAATTTTCAATCATAAAAGACAAATTTTCAACAAAATATCCAATTTTCTAATCAGATAGGAGATTTTTCAATGAAGAAAATGAATTTCTGATACGTGAGTTTGATTTTCAAACTGATAGTTGGACTTTCAACGAAAAAAAAATGAATTTTCTACCGACAAGATCAATCCCATTTTGGAAGAGACAAATGAACAACAAGATGAGTTTTTTCGGAACAAGAATATATTTCTTCCAATAGAATAAAAATTTTTCTTGTTCAGTCTCTTTGATGTTGAAAATCAAGTTGTCTTGCTCTAAATTTGTTTTTTTCTAACACTTCAAAAATATAGTAGAAAATTATTTTTTCTTTTTGGAAACAAAATTATTTTGTTAAAAACTCGTCTTTCCAGAAAGAGGATTAATCTTTTTGATTAAAAATTCATTTTTTTCGCTAAAAGCTCAACCACTAGGTTGGACATTGAACACATGTGTTGGAGATTCAATCATTTTATTGAAGAATCTGTTATTTGGTTAAAAAAATTCGATATTCTGTTGGAATTTTGTCTCTTATGATAAAAATCAATTTTTCCTATTCTGAATTCGATCAATAATCTGGGAAATGATCACTCCAGCTGGAGTTTGTTCAATTTCAAATTTTTTATACACTCCAACATCATAATTGAAAATTATTTATTCTATTTGTAAACACATTTTCTTGTTGCAAGAAAACTTTTTTTTTTCCAAAATTGGAGTAAAGAGGTCCATATCGATTTGATATAGCACACATGCTGCAAGCGTATAACCTTTTCTCGTAACTAGCTTCGTATCTTCTTCTTTTAACTCTCATCTTCTCTTCTTCACTCAACCCTTTTCTTCTCGTCTCCTCTCCTCTCCTTCTCTTCTCCTTTTCTTCTACTACTCTTCTTCACTTCTTCTCTTTTTCTCTTCTTCTTTCAACAATTTTCTTCTCTTCGTCTCTCCTCCTCCGTTTCTCCTCTTTCCCTAAATTTCTCCCTCTGTCAACTCTTTTCGTTTCTCCTTCACTTCTTCTCTTTTATCTTTTCTCCTCTTCTCCTCTTCTTTTCTTCCCTTTTCTTCATCTCTTATGTCCATTTCTTTCCTTCTCTTCATCTCTCCTCTCCTCTTCTTCCCTTCTCTCAATCTCTTCTTTCCTTCTCCTCCTGAATAGCTTCATATCTTCTTTTCCTAACTCTTTTCTTTTCTTCTTTTCTTCTCCTTCTAACTCCTTTCTTCTCTTCTCCTCTTTTTCTCTTCCTCTCCTTCTCTTCTTCTCGTAACTTTCTCCTTCTATCAACTCTTTTCTTCCCTTCTTCTCTTCTTGTGTCCTTCTTTTATCTCTTTTTCCTCTCCTCCCCTTCTTCTTTTCTTCTCTTATCCCTCTTTTGCACTTCTCCTTTTCTTTTCTCTATCCATTCTTTTCTCCTTCACCTACCCTTCTCTTCTTTCCATTTTCTTTCAACTCTCTTCCACTCTTTTAGTTTCCTTCCTTTTTTACCATATTCTCATCTACTCTTTTTTCCTTAGCTCTCTTTCTCTCTTCACTTCTTTCTCCTCTACTTCACTTTTTTCCTTCTTCTCTTAACTAACTTCGTTTTTTCTTCTCTTAACTTTCACCGGCTCTCCTGCTCTTCTTCTTGCAACTCACTTTTTCCTTCTTCTCTTCTTTTTCCTTCCCTTATATCTCTTCTTTCCTCCTTTACTTATTCTCTTCTTCTCTCGACCCTTTGTTTTCTTCCTTTCCTCCGTCTGATATCTCTTCTCTTCTTCTCTCCTTCTATCCTCTCACTTATTCTGTTTCCTATTCTTTTCTCATTCCATTCTCCTCATCTTTTCCTCTTCTCTTATTTTCTCAACGATTTGCTCCCCTTCTTCTCTTCTTATCCAAACTCTCTTCTCCTCACATCATTCTCCTCATCGTTTTCACTTACCTCTCTTCTTCTCATCTTAATTTCTTCTCTCAACTCTCTTCTGCTCTTCTCCTCTTCTACTCTCCTTCTCTTCTTTTATTTTTCTTTCCTTTTCCCCCTTTCTCTTTTTCTATCCTTTTTTCTTGTCTGAACTTTCTTCTTCTCTCTTTCTCTTTCTTTTCTTCTCTTTTTCTTTCAACTCTCGTCTTCTCTTCATATCGTCTTCTCCTGTTCTCTTGAACTCTCCTTCTCTTGTTCTCTTCTTTCCTCCACTTTCTTCTTTCCTCCTTCTGTGTTACTCTTCTTCGCTTGTTCCCCTCCTTCTCTCAACTTTCTTCATTCCTTCTTCTCTTCTATCACTTTTCTCTTCTTTTCGCAACTCTTTTCTTCTCTCCATTTCTCTTTTTTCTGAACTCTCTTATTTTCTCCTCCTCTTCCTTCTCTTTCTTCTCTCATCTGCTTCTCTCCTTTTTTCCTTATCCTTACTCCCCTACACCTCTTATTTTCCCCTTTTTCCATCTTTTATCTCCCTTCTTCTCTTCTTCTCCTAACTCGCTTCTTCTCTCTTTATCGTAACTTTCTTCCTCTCTTCTTGTCTTTTTGTTTTTTTCTCTTCAGCTCTCATTCCCCGAACTCTTTCCTCCTCTCCTTCTCTCGAGTCTCCTATTCTCCTTTTCTCCTCCCCTATTCTTCTCTTCTTCTCTTATCCCCTTACTCTCTTAACTCTCTCCTTTTTTCTTCTCTCCGTCTCTGCTTCTCTTCTTTCCTCGACCCTTTCTTCCCAGAATCCGGGTCTTCCGGAAATTCAACACTTTGTTTGGAAATCCAATTTTCTCGTGAATATTGACCACGTGGTTGGAATTATTTATATTTAGTTAGAAATTCGTCTTTCAAGTCGCAGAACAGTTTTTTCAGTTTCAAATTTTTTTACACTCCAACACCATAGTTAGAAATTATTTTTTCTATTTGAAAACACATTTCATTACATCCAAAAAATTTTTTTTTCAGAATTCGTCTCTTGCGAAGTAGGATTGATCTTTATGGTTAAAAATTGATTTTCTTGTTAAAAGCTCAACCACTAGGTTGGAAAATAAACACATGTGAAAGAAATTCAATAATTTTATTCAAAAAATCTCTTTTCTCTAGAAAATTGAATGTTTTCTTAGAAATTTGTCTTCTATAAAAAAAATTATATTTTTTTTTTCTCGGAAATAAATAGAATAATTCCTGACTTTCCAAATAAATCATTTGAATCATTTTCAATTTCCGAAACCCTTGCAAAATAGTGATGAAATTCCAGTACAATAATTAGGAAGAGATCAAATTATCTGTATTTGTAGATATAAAAAACTGTATCTAATTGGGTCCGAAGTTTGAAAATAATTGGATAAATAACGGGCTACAAGTAAAGTTTCCTCGAACGAAGAACGAGGAAGATGAAAGCCGTCGCCTGGGGGTCAGAATTCATTAATGATGGGATCGACCAACACCTCCATTCATATGAGCAAATTAGCCTAAAAAGCTAATTATTTAGTTCCACGCTAATGAACGTCAATTCCTTCCTCATTATTACAGTATCTCAAAAGTAATTCACATCCTCCACTTTTCGACTTTTCTCTAGTTCAATAGCACGTTCACATAGCTAAATTTACCTTCCTTTCCATAATATTGAACACTTTCTGTTTGAAAATGAGGAATGAGGAAGCGAGGGAGGCACCTACTCTGCGCAAATCTCCGTAACGGGAAAGTAGACACAGTAGAACAAGAATGAAAGGTGCTTGTTTAAGCGACTATTTCCGTGTAAGAAGAACAATTGTTAATTATATGTCTCGTTAACGCCGTTAAATTGTAATTACACACTACATCTCCTTACACCGTTTCTGTAGTTTTAAATCGACAGTAAGCATTTAAGTGAAGTCATGAACTTTAGAAACTTTCTTCAAGAAACCAACTTCCCTCTGATTATAAGCTTTGGCAACTCCGGAAATGTACACAGCAAAAAAGTTTTTTTGTAAATTCCTTTATCCACTTTGGAAAAGTCAAATGAGATGATCAGAGGAAATGAGGCAAACGAAAAAGAAAATTTTACGGAATTTCACTTATTTTTATACCCCTCCTCGTAGGAACTCGACCTTTTTTGAACCCGTATCAAGTCTCACCCCTTTTCCACTCTTCTCTATTTTTCTTACAATCTCACAGTTTCTTACATACCATCCACCATTTAGCCTCATTTTGGACTACCACCACTCTTTTGGAACTTTCATCTTCTTCTCTTCCTCTACAAATAAAAATATCACTCATCTTACAGAAATCAGCCTCCAATTTTCTTTTACCTCTCTCCTATCCTTCAAACCCTTCTCATAATACAGCAACTCCATCAACTTCTATGAATCATCACCCTCTCATGACCCACACATATTTTCCTCAACCTCTTCCAACTCTTCTTACATTAATTTGTCTACCCTTCCATAATACAGATATCAACTCCTATTTCCACTCTTACTGTACTTGATATTCCTCCTCATTTACCTTCTACACAATCCTCCTTTTTTACGTTCTACACTACCCAACTCCATCCACTCTGATTCTCACTTTCCAACCATCTTTACATTTTTCCCTTACTCTTTCACAAATTTCTTTATATCCATTACGCTCTCCTCTTGTCCCACACCCTGAACTAAGACAACGTCCACCCTTTTGCCAGTTTTAGTTTGTTCTCCACTTGTTTACACAACCCCCTCTTTTCTCTTACTATCCCTTATCTCCTTTGGATTTACTCTCTCTCTCTCTCTTTCTTTCTTTTGATCCGCATTGATGCTTACAAATTCTTGCCTAAAGACTATCTTTATTTTTTCTTGACTCTTTGCCAACATTCTTCAAAATCATTTCCCTTTTGCCTACACTCTAGGCTACCTCCACACTCTCCTTTTATTCATCCTGCCAGCCCTCCACCTTTTATCCTTATACCAGACAACATTCCTCTCTTACTTATAATACATTTCTCCTCCTATTTCTCCTATGAACTTTCTGCCTCTCTCACCAGCTTCTGTTTACCATTTCCTGTTTCTCTGACCTTTGATAGATAAAAATCTGTCCCTATACCAACTTCCTTCTACTTTTAACAGAAGATCACATCATTATGTAACAAACATACATTATGTAAGATATGTCTTTAATCAAGTTTGGATACATAGACACACTTTGCTATTTTTCCCTTGCCGTCGTTATACCAGACTACCACTACCCTTTCACCAACCCTTATTCCTTCTAATTCATGCCAAAAGAGTACCCCTTTCTGTCCCTTCACTATTTATTCCTACTCTTTACTATTCTCAACCGCACTATACATTTAGTCTCTTCTGATTTACTCTTTACCCCATATTCCTTCATTAAATCTCAACTTCTCACTGCTCTCACTGATTTTCTTTACCCTTTCCTAAATTTTCTTAAAAGTTTTCCGTTTCATCTCTAGCCTGAGCCCGAACCATCTTTACCCATTCACTTCTACTACTAATAGGCTTTCTTTTACTCCTTCTTATACCCCTTCTTTTACTCCTTCACACTGCACTTCATCTTTTTCCTTAAACTCTCAAAACTATATTATACCTAATCTGTTTGCCACCTACCCTCA
Organism: Neuroterus valhalla; assembly: GCA_011762715.2. Classification (NCBI taxonomy): domain Eukaryota; kingdom Metazoa; phylum Arthropoda; class Insecta; order Hymenoptera; family Cynipidae; genus Neuroterus; species Neuroterus valhalla. The sequence continues at coordinate 11,408 of WSXT02183346.1, read as the reverse complement.
AACCCAGGCCCGGACCGTCACGACTACCCTCCTGCAACCTTTAACTTCTCCCAACCCTTTCTCATATGGATATCTTTCGCCATTCAACCAAACTCCTTCCCCCCAGACTTCCCCCTCATGCTCTCCTACTATTCCTAATGCTCCTCCTCATTTACCCTTTTCCCCATTCACTCCACTAAAGTCTCGCAATCCTACGACTCTCACAGATTTACCTCAACCTCTCAGAACTTAACTTATATTCATTTCGCTTGCCCGTATCTTTTTGCCCTAACCTAGACTAACTCAACTCTCTTCACACTTTTGATTTTTCTTACCCTATCTTACCGAAATCAGCCTACTATCCTCTATCTCCTCACTCACTTCTTCCATTATTGTTCCTCGTTCACATCTTACGCGATAACCAAATATACTCAGAAGCCTAACTCTAGACTACCAACATCCTCTCACAACCTGAAGCCCCTGCTACTACTTCCTAATATGAGTTCTTCTGTCCACCCTACTGTAACCTGCCCACCACTCCTCCAACTTCCTCATTCACTATTCCTTATACCCATTCTCTTACAACGTTCACTCTATCTACTCCAGCGGAGTCTTCTCTCTTCATTTGCATTCTATTATACCCACATCTTCTAACAACTTCCCTTATATCCATCTCTCCCTTCCATCACTGCGTTACTGGACCTTATAAAACTTTCACGTTTCAACCACTTGTAATTTCTCGATATCTTTTCATATGAGCACTTCTTCCTATGACACTGAAATCCGTGCATAACCTCTTGTTTCTCCTCTCCTAATCAATAATACCTGTTCTCATTCTGCTCTTTTTTCACTCTATTCTCACTCAATATAATCCTATAAGGTCTAACCTTCTTATCCCTTTCAAAGATTTTCCTTACCCTTCCACAACCTTCCTTGAATTTATTCCACTCGCCCGAGATACTCTAGCACGATTCCAGACTATCTCAACCCTTTCAAGACTTTTGATCCTTGCCGTCCTATCTCCCCTGAATCATCCTACTACCCTCTATCTCCTCCCTTACTGCTTCCCCTACTGCTCCTTATTAACCTCATTCGTGATACCCTAATTTACCGTCAGAATTAATTTTTTTTCTCGTCCTCCATCAACTTTTCTTATACATATATGCTCCTCGCGACCCACCCAGAAGCCTGACTCTAAACTACCACTATCCTCCACAACCTGAAGCTTCTCCTACCTCTCCCTAATATGAGTCCCTCTCTCTATCTGACTGCAATCTGCCCAACACTCCTCTTACTTCCTCTTTTACTATTCCTTTTACCCCTCTTCTAACGAAATCTACTCCATTCACTTCATTGGAGTTTTCTCTTCTCATTCTCATCTTATCATACCCACACCTCCTTACAACTTCTCTTATATCCATGTCCCCCTTCCACCACTGTATTGCTGGAACTTAGACAACTTTTACATTTCAAGCACTCCAAATTTCCCGATGTCTTCTTACATCAGCACTTCTCCCCATCTTACTGAAATCCGTGTATAATCTCTGTTTTCTCCTATCACAATCGGTAAAACCTGTTCTCATTCTACTCTCCTCTCACTCCATTCTCACTCCATATAATCCTATAGAGTCTAACTTCCTCACGACTTTCGGAGAATTTTCTTACCCTTCCACAACCTTCCTTAAATTTATTCCGTTCGCCCGAGACAGTCTAGCACGATCCCAGACTATCTCAACACTTTTAAGACTTTTGATCCTTCGAATCCCTATCTCACCGGAATCATCCTACTACTCCTTATCTCCCCACTCACACATTCTTCACAACCGGAAGCTTTTCCTACCCCTTCCTAATATGAGTCCCTCTGTCCATCTGATTGCAATCTTCCCACCACTCCTCCTACTTCCTCTTTCACTATTCTTTATACCCCTTCTCTCACAACATTTACCTAACTACTTCACTGGATTCTTCTCTTCTCATTCTTATCTTATCATACCCACTTATCATATCCACACCTTCTTACAACTTCCCTTATATCCAGTTTTCCTCCCACCGCTGCAAGGCTCGACCTTTAGACAACTTTCACATTTTAAGAACTTCTAATTTCCCGATGTCTTTTTATATCAGCACTTCATTTGATCTTACTGAAATCTCGCGCATCATCTCTTTTTTCCTCTCTCACAATCACTAATATCTGTTCTTATTTTGCCTTCACTCCACGTAATCCTTACCACTTTCAAAGATTTTTCTCTCCCTCCCACAACCTTCCTCGTACTACCTTAACCCTTTTATCATCTTTACTACATCCACGCTATCTTAACCCCTTCAGCGCTTGTAATTTACCCCAACATTCCTCATGAAGGCCACTCTGTCACATTCCTATATTTTATCTATCATTCTCTATTTTCCCTTCTACTGCATAACTTGAAAGCCCCCTCTCCTCACACACAGGTCTCATCATCTTCTCTCTTCTCTCTATATATTTATCATCCCTCATAATCTTTCTCCATTACCAAAGGCATGATAGGCTCAACGCGATCGAAACAAGGAACAAAAAAGTTCATCAGAGATCAAGGGATAGTGGAAGGAAGAAATATAGACTATAATTAATAAAAAGAAGAAATAGAAAAAAAGAGGTAATGAATAGATAGAGGATGGTAGGGAAATTGAGAAACAATTGGTGTTATGAGAGAATAGGAAGAGATAGAGACTGAGAAATAAGTTGCAAGAATGAATCGAAACTGGAAATATAAGAAGAGAAAATTCACTGTACGTAATGAGTACAGAGGACATGGGAACATATACGGAAGAGTTGTATGAAAGGGGAAGGCGAAAGTTCATAATGACACTCAGACGTTCAAATAGACTGAGATGTAAAAGGACTAATAGAGGGACGGATGGGGAAGGTAAGAGATGCGAGCAGAGAAAAAAGAATAATAGAAGAGTTTAGGGAAGATAAGCTGAACAACCAAAGTTGAAAGTCAAGGAGGAAAAAAAGGGTTCAAAGATAAATAATTGGCAAGCGATATGAAAAGTTTTTTTGTAGATGTAAAGGGAAGAAGGTCATATTTTTATAAAACATCAATTGTTTGAGAAATGATATCTACGCGTCGTATTTTGGTCCCATATTTTTGAGTCGTTCTTCCCTACATCAAAAGAAGGGAATAAAAAATTTTACTCCTTCAGCAGCCCTGTGCTAAAGATGATCCGTTCGTAATAATACAGGTTCCAGAAGAGCGGCTCAACACAAAATTATCTCCTCCTAGCGCTCCGGAGGCACATAACAAGGCGCTAGAAGATTTGTTAATTGGTCATAGTCGTAAATCATTTTCACTTTTGGTAGGATTTGCTGATTTAGGTGGCCGATACTAAGAGGATTAAATTCGTCAGGGCTGCGGTGGTGATCACTTAGATCGATTTGTGCCATTATGTATGGGTCTCGGTGTCGTATTAGCTTTCGGATCAAAAATAGAAGAAGGTGTAACCTGTCTCCTTGAAAAACACTTCACAAAAATATCAGGCTTAACTTATTTTCCTTAGCTATCCTGCGCACTAATGTCGCCTTGTTTGTCGGATTGCTTTTTTGCAGGAAAAAAAGTCCCCGAAAAATATGTGATAAATTTAATGCGTACGTGACAAGGATTTGATCAGAAGCAAGAGAACACGTGAGGAATTAGAGAAGGAGCTGAAAGGGGAAGTATAGGCCTTGGAAATCTTGTCGCGACTTTCGTAAGTAATCTCGGAAACGAATTCCTTTCCTCAACAACAAATTTTTTTTCTAGCTTTGAAGGCTTTTTTCTTCAAACTCTCCTTTATGTGAAAAAAGTTCACAGTGGTTCCAAATACCTAAAAAGCGGTCAAAATTCGGGAAAAGCTATTTATAACAAATGGTTTTCTATAGTTTGCATTCACTTATTAATATTTTTAGACCTCGAAAGAGTGGCAAAGAAAGTCTGAATCTTTATATAATGTTCTTTGGCTCACTCTGAAGTTGCGCTTCCTAGACGCGAAGTTTTCCGCTCCCCAAGAGTTAATAAATTGTTTGTTATAGAAGTCGTGTTATTTATGTAACAGTCAAGAGATTTACACTTTCAGGGACGGTATCTCTTCCCACTTTTTTGGGACAAAAATCAGCTGACTCCTCAATACCGAAAGAATCAGAGTTTTTTTCAAATGCTCATGAAGATACGTACTTTAACATAGTGGTGCAGGTTTTTCTAATTTGTTATTTAATAATTTGTTATTTAACCTATAACTTCTAATTGGTTATATTTGCGATATTCACATAGCCTCATTTATCGATATTTCTTCACAAGTGTAAAATTAGTGAAGTTCCTTTTTCAAATTATTATATCACATATTTTTTAGTTAATAGTTCAAACAATTTTCATAAACAAATTCACTTATTTGGAACATATATGCATTGGAAATTTGTTTTTTCTGGGGTATCATTTATTTCTTTCTGAAGAACAAGAATAATATACACTGGAGTTCCATGAAACAATATTTCTCACTGTTATAAACAATTTTTCTAAACAAATTCTCTCACTTGGCATATCCAAATATCGAAAACTTTTCTTTTTGATGGAATCTTTTATTTTCATTTAAAGAACAAGAATACTGCACATTAGAGTTCTATGAAACAACATTTGCCATTGTTGAAGCCACTTTTGTGAACAAATTCACTTATTTGGTATATCTGTGCATCCAAAATTTTTCTTTTGTGTGGAACCATTTAATTCCATCTGAAGAACAAGAATATTACAGACTAGAGTTCCATGTAACAACATTTGTCATTGTTATAAATAATTTTATAAACAAATTTTTTCATTTGGCATATCTGTGTATCGAAAACTTTTCTTTTTGGTGGAATCTTTTATTTTCATTTAAAGAACAAGAATTGTGCACATAAGAGTTCCATGAAACAACATTTGTCATTGTTATAAACATTCTTTATAAACAAATTCACTTATACGGCATTTATATGCATTGACAATTTGTCTCTCATGCGGAATCACTTCTCAACATCTAAAGAATAGAATTTTTGCACAACCTACTTCCATCCAACAACATTTATGATTGTTATACACAAATCATGCAAGAAAATTTAGTTATTGCAGTGTCACTGCAATTGGCGACATTGATATAAAAACGCATTCCATCCGCAATTCTGTTAAAAAAAATTTAAATACCAGATTCGTAATCAGTGACCTCGAAAAGCCCCTCCACCATTTTTGAAAAGAGTCAAAACTTTATTTAGCCTGCTCATCCACCATATTGGATCCGACATTTTGTTTTTGAAATTTTGGAAACCGGATAAGTAGTCAGCGA
>WSXT02183335.1:0-20862 GCA_011762715.2 Neuroterus valhalla | reverse complement strand
AGCTTAAGGTGGGTTCCGAACCACCAAGAACCCCAGCCCCAAGTACTTAGAGTAACCTTTTTCTCAAGAGGTACCGGACCACGACTCTCCGAAGATGAACACTCCCTTTCTAGGCAAGTGTTCACCGCGTGGACCGCCGAAGCTCTTCTAGAGTGCAAAGCGGGAATCTAACCCACAACCAGCCGGCGTGGATCTAAAGCACGTGCCTTAGCCCCCACGACCAACTGGCCACTCTGGATAAGTAATGTTTTATAATTGATTACTAATATAAGTAGACTCATCATGAAACAAATCACACTGATTTTGACATTTTGAGCAATTGCAAACAGTTTATTGAACATATAGTCCGGTCAAATTAGACCAAAAAATAAGAGTGGAGGTAGATGAATTCCCATCAAGCTGAAAGTGAGTAGGATTATTCAAAACATAATTGAAAACTAAATTTCGAAACTCCCCATTGTTCAGATACATGGAAAAAAATTTAATCGAGGTCAAAGGTAAAAGAATCGGTTCTTCGCGATTTTCTTCGGAACGGTGAGTTTAATTGCAAAATTACCCTTCACAAAAATTATATATTATAATTTTATCTATAAAAAGATGTCAATAATCTTTTTCCTGAAATCTACTGTTTCTGACATATAACGATCAAAAAAAAGTTGTAAGCGTCATAATATGCACACGTTTCCACGTCACGTCTGAGGTAGTGTAGTTCGCACGTTTTTTTTTTTTTTGACATGGTTTCCTCAGTAGGCCTATTCCACAGATCTGTTGCGATTCTGTTTAATTTAAGACTATCGCATAATAAGATGTATTTTTTGATGAGATTCTTTTTTATTGCATATAAGATATTTGCAAGGATTGGAATTAGCAAAAGCGATGTAAAAGCAATGGAAAATGAAAAATAGTAGGAAAATTTATTCGTCCGATTCATAATCTTCAATTACTCCTTCTTGTTGATCTCCTTCTCCTCCTTCTTCTTCTTGATCTTCTTTATCCTGGCTGGAAGTTAATTGCGTCAATAGCGTTGTATCACATGTATGTTCGGCAGTATCAAACGAATCCTCTGATGTTGGTAATTCGACAAAACAGTGCAGCTTTTTCGCAACCACATTTAACACTGCATTTCTTTTTACAGTTGCAATAAATGTGTTTAGCAGTTTTTCCGGCGCAGGTGGAAGCAAAGATTGAATTGGTTCTAATGTATTATCGACCAACTTCCAACCCCAATCTTTTGGGTCTAGCTGATAACCAAGCCACGCTTGAACTTGGTAATATACTCGAAAAAGATGTTGATGAGCAGCAACTGAGGTTGAAGGAAGACAAGCTAATTGCACTTATTCTTTATTCCGAGTGTTGTACGGGGCTCCTAAAAAAACCACCTGCTTAGATGAGCTCTGAGCTTTCCGTAGAGCCTGAAATGGAACCAGAATAAGGTCGGAATTCGAAATAAGTGAAATATATTTTCGACCTCTATTTTTCGGAAATAAATGTTCATGTTTGCAAGAAATGCTCATTTTTAATGAGAAGAAAGTGAAACCCGTGTGGAAAAATGTCCTGGCAGTCTGGTTACAGGTCTGGCCCAGGTCTGAATTGTCTAGTCTGGGAGATCTGGTCTGGCCCAGGTCTGACGCAAGACTGGCCTAGGCCTGATGCTATCTAGACCGTCTAGTCTAGACTTTTTTTTCTTATCACCTTGTCAGTCTGGCCTGGCCCAGGTTTGGCGCTGGTCAGCCGGCCAAGAACAAATAAAAATCTAAGTCCAATCGGCAAATTTTTTTTGACATATTTCAAAAAAGTTACAGGATGTTTAACATGATAGAAAATAGATTGCAGGCTATCCATAACGAAAATTTTTTAATTAAAGACGCTTATAGTGGAAAATGTTTTTTTCCCAACTCATTAAAAAATTAAGTTTCTTCTCAAGCAATTTGAATATATTGCCAATAACTCTCGGCTGACCAGCACATGACTAGCGGCTGGTCAGCCCATACCTAGCGACTGACCAGACGGTCTGGCCTGGGGCTAGTTAGTAAAAACGTTACACTGCTGGTCAGGCCCAGGCCAGACCGTCTGGCCAGGGCCAAGACTGAAAACCAGACGGTCTGGTCTGGGCCAGGCCAGAGCCAGGACATTTTTCCACACGGGAAAATCTTATCAAAATTTGACGAGCAAAAATGCCTTCTACTATTATTAGAAGTGTTTAAATTCGTCGGAAAAGATGCTACCCTCAATAAGGGTCCTTACTTACGTTTGTACACGTTCTACCTTCAAGGATCTTAGAGACCAATATTGTAGCTCGTTTTCAAGCCTCGAAAGAAACACAAGAATGGCCCAAAATTAAAGAAAAGTGTAACCTATTTTCGATTTCTATTTTCGGAAGTCAAATATTTGTTTTTCCAAAGAAACTCTAAATATAACTACCTCCCTCTCATTAAAAATTTGTCCCATGGGCAAACCGTTTTTCCTATGAATTACCATCTGGTTGCCGAATAGGTTTTAGAAATGGAGCCTAATGTCTGAACATAGGTTATTATTGTCTCAATCGGAAGCTGAGTTATATAATCAACAAATAGTGGAAGAGAAAATTTTGTCTTAACAATTTAACAATCAGGTTGGAAATAAATCTGTCTACAGTTCAGTTGTAACTCGACTAAAATTCAGAACATCTAAAGCACACGTAGTTTTAGACAACATAGGTACCGGTAATTCTCATAGCTATAGTTCAAACACATAAGATTATTAGAATTTCTTCATTATCAACCACATTTCCTTATACACTGAATGATCATGATTTGAGACAGTTTAGATAAGGATTTATATAACTTAGTGAATAGAAAGTAAAAGTGATCAATGTTGATCTTCTAACTCAACACACGACCAGACCTTCGATGTTTAATCGTTCGGAGAAATCGATAATCCGGTTTTTACTACACACGGTGAGCAGAAAAAGTTTCCGGATCTTTGTAAAACAACTTCACACTTGAATTTGATTTATAAAAATCGTTTGACGCCCATTCGATTTCTTGAAAATGTTTCAACAAATTTCTGGAACTTCAGATACAATCTCGGAAAGAATTATGAGAAGAAAACATTTTATAAAAAAAAAAAACGTTTTTCGAAGACATTGGGGAAATTTCTTGATATTCAAAAACATTTCAAAATTTTTTCAGTAACTTTTTTCCTCTATCCACCTATTGTGGACTCTTCGCAGATGTTGACAGCAAGCATCCAGTTGATGTATTAGTGTATTGACCAGACTCTCTAAAATTTGGTCTCAAATACTGGCCCAAAAACTGCCTTATACCAAGTTGCATGCAAATACGTAGAAATCTTAGAAACCACACCTGCTTTATTGGATTCGCGATTCGTGATTTTTCATTTCTGATATCAGATTCGAATTTGGCGACTTCAAATACACTCTTATGCAAAGTTTAATGAAAACATGTAATAGCATTCACATTACATCTCTCATATTGAATTCACCATTCCTAATTTTAAATCATTGAGATCGGATTTGGAATCCGCCATCCCAAATTATTTTATTAGCGAAAACAATATCCAACTAATTTAGATAAATATTTTTGGGTGAAAACCTGAAAGAAATTTGACGTGACTCTGAAAAATAAATAGCTCATTGGTTGAATATTTCAACTCTGACAAACAAATGCATAAATTGATAATTTTCCACTATACCAACAACGATACTCCTTGCTATGTCACTTCGTGATGAAATAATTATTCTTAGTTATTCAAGAAATGCAATAAATAAATTACTTTGAACCCGTCTTTTAATGGTATCACCTTATCGATTTTGATGAAAATGAATACAATTCTCCAGATATGTCTTTTGTTTTTTATAATTCATCATTTAGCAGGATATTATTATTATTTTAACAATTATTAATAAAAATTAGTCGAAATTTTAATCGATCTTTGGAAAGTTCTCAGTTCTTTCATGTTTCTACAAAAAAATGTGTTATAGAACGTATCCATTAACACGCAATTTGGTATGAATCTTTCTGTTGTTATAGAAACTTCAAAGAAAAGTTTTTGAACATTGCTCAGAATTTCGATTTGATATATATATATATATTTATTTATTTATTTATTTATATCTGTCTTCTGGAACGATAACTTCCTTGTCATAAACTGAAGGTCGAGTTCGTTAGCCTGCTATTCCGGATAAAAATCAAAAAAGTTAGAGCGTTTTGAAAATTTTTGAGACTATGACACGTTAAGGACACGGAGTGACCCAAATATGACTGCTCTCTGCATCCATCCAGCAATTGCCATAAACTATTCCTGACACACGGGTATGGTTTTACGGCTACTAACCAGTGAAAGCGTCGAACCTCCAAGAGATCCGATGGTGAGAACAATTATTTTAACCGAATATCTTCTTTTTCTCGATTGCCTTGCTTCTGATGTTGTAGTCGGCCTGAGCCGAGAATTCGATCACGAACATAGTTCGGTCATGTTTGTCAAGGAGCAGCATGTCGGGTCTTGTGTGTTAAATAGGGACTATTGTTGAGAAATAGTAGTTCCAGTAGATTCGGCACTCTTCGTTCCCAACAATAGACTCTATCCCTCTTGGAGCGTTCAGCAGGGGGCAGGGTCACGGCCAACGCCATAAGAGCGACGAAGATGGTGGTAAAGCACACTCAGACCGCATTGTGTTTGTACATATACGCCGTTTCTGCGTGAATAGGAAAATACGAAATAATAAGCCACATGTGCTCAGAGAGTTTGAGACATGCTCTTCACCTATCGTTGGAAACCTCTTGACGTAATATGCTTCTACGGTATGCTAAGATGGACATCACACCGTTCTAACTCGCAAAAATGAATTTCCCCGTTCCTGAATTTAGTCCAGATGATTTGAGGAAAGCAAACGTTGACTCATGTGACATGGATTGATCTTTTACAATTTTGTAAAAGTTTCCATGCATCGTCACGTCTTCATGTTGTTTGAGGGAGTTTTTGGCATCCGCTTTGTTTATCTGCGCTTTGAGAAATGAGGAATCTTGTTGAGGTTAAGGCAAAGTTTCAGCTGCCTGCTCCGCGGCTTTGTAAAGGTACACTCCTTCCCCACTCATTTCGTGATTCCTGACCTTTCCCAGGAAAGGATCTCTATCGTCTGCGGTGATATGGGAAGTACTAAGGATATTCCGGTTGTAGAGGCATTAAAGACTAAGAAGTCCACGTCTGAATTTATGGCATGCGATGTATAAGCGGAACAGACCAGTTGATATGCAAGCTTTTCTTCATATGTATCATCTTGCGCGTAGTTCTTCGTCCCTGAAACTACCCCAAACGAATGGGGTAGAATCGGTACGGCTTACATGTTAGTCGCAGATATCTTATTCAACGGCGGCAGGTCGGACGACCAAATCCGTCGAAGAAGGTGTTTTTATTTGCCTTGGAGAACTTCTTTCACTGATATTGTGATCTGGTTATGGCTCTCAGGCACGCCCAGCTATTTGTAGGTCTCTGCAGCGCTAAGGTGTCTGAAAGCACTTCTGTCCACAAGCTCAGAGTCCTTATCTATACCTGCTATTCGTCCACGTTTCTGATGAACCTTGGCACACTCATCCAATCCAAAACCCATGCTGATTTCTTGTGTGTACCTCTCGACGATACTAAGAGCATCTACGAAATGTTCTTTTCCAGAAGCGTGGATCTTTAAGTAATCAATGTAAAATATATGAGTGACCTTAGTTCACGAACATTAGTTCCGCCAAAGAGGAATCCATGCGAATCATGAAGTGTAAGAGTTAGTGGAAATAGTGTGATGCAGGAGAGGAGAGGGCTCATCGCGTCACCCTGAAAGACACCTCTCTGGAAAGTGACGCTTTTTGTTGTCACGCAATGTTTTCAAGAAGTAATAGTAAATCTGGTATTCCGAAAGGGCAATAATCTCTCCATGCATCCTACTATATATGAATGAACCTTTCGAGCTTTTCAACAGATAGATAATAAGTCTATGGGTAGTTGAATCAAAAGCTTTCTGTTAATCAATCCAGGCCATCGATGGATTGCGTTTGTGGTTTGCAGCGTCTTTGCAGACACTCCTGTTGATCAGCAGGTTTTCCCGATAGCCTGCTGCGCCTCTTCTCACTCCTCTTTGTTCATGAATCTCACTCTTTACAGACCCAATTATCCGAACAATCCTGTCATTCAGGATTGATGTGAACATCTTACACAACGTGTTCAGGCAAGTTATTGATATGTAGTTCTTTGAGTTGGGCAAGTCGCCTTTCTTCGGTTGGAGTACAGTTCGTCCTAACATCAGCCACTGCGGAATGGAGATGCCCGAATTCTAATGTGAGGTGAAGATACGGGCCAGATGTTGGTGTGTAAAAGTGAACTTCTTTCACCAAAAGTTCTTAATACAATCTCGAGAAGTTCTTCGTGCCTCTTTATGCTTTCTTTACCTACTGAGCAGAGATTGGTGGGTACTCCTTCTCGGATATTCTGAGGTTATTGCACAACTACTTGGAACGTATAATGTTTTTAGTGCCTTCATTCAATGGATCTTTTACTCCTTTAATCTCTCTCCAAAATGTCTCGACTCCTCCGGACTTTTTATATATACGACTCATCTCACGGTCGTGAAACGTGGCCATAGGTGTGGTTTACTGCGATTCTACTGGGAGCTTGTGTCATCCTGTGAAAGACAGTTGCTCTCAGGAGGACCCTGCCGTGGTTCTTTGACCAAAGCTTTATTTATTATATAATTTCATGGATAAATTAATTGTCCTGTCAAATGATAAAGTAAAATTAGCCAAAGACATCGAATCAAAATTCTTGGTCCATTTCTCGAAAGAACCATCAGGTGTTTTTGTTGAAAACCTTTGGAAATTTTCCTTATTATTTTGCTGAAAAATTATTTATTTTTATCTAACAGTATAACATCATACTTCGCGTCAGTTTCTTCTCTAGATCATAAATAATCTCATGTGATTCTTCTAGGCGCTCATTGAGGAGTGTAGGCGAATGAGCGACATTTTCACTCTGCGCTGTCTTCGATATTTTCAAATGTTCATTTAACTCCGTATTTTCTATACAAACATCATAAGCAGGTCTCCTATAAATTTTTTTTTCCCCCTAACATTATACCTTGTGACGTAAAATTAAGATTCAAATTAAATTCCTCAAAATACTAACTTTCTAGCTGCCCTCCCATCACGCGAGAAGCCTTTGAAACTTTCAACTGAAATGACTTTATTCTTCGTTACCAAACTTTCTTTATCTACCTCTGTATCTATGATTACTTCCATCTTTTCCAGTTCTTGTTTACAATCAACTTCTTCCCGTTCAAAATGCCTTTTGCAACCGTCGCATCGTAAAAACATGTGAAGACGTGTTCTTTACTTCGTCGCCGACGAAAATCGACTTTCACGGAATTTATGAAATTTCCACGTTTTGATAAATCCGGATTCCGAAAAAGTAGTTTTTACGTTGGTGGATGTCTCTCTGTTTTCGTTGTCGTCGTCGTTGGTGTCTGTATACTTCATTACTTTCAAAAGACTAATCTCACTAATCGGATTGGATCGCCCTTCGGCACACATTTTGAAGGATCAAAAAGACAGGTCAAGTTCGTTTACCAGCTATTTTGGATGAAAAATCAGAGAGGGGGAGCATTTTGAACATTTTTTTTACTTTTTTTCAAGACTCAAAAATTTTAAGTACAATTCCTTGTAGTACGTGAAGAGTAAAAAATTTATCAGAATGATTTTTTTGTTAGGTCAGAGTTGTGGCATTTTCAAAATTCTAAAATATAAAAGGAAATAAGAATTTTTAGCCGAATAACGCAAGATTGGGAAAAAGGCAGAAGGAAAAAGAAGTCTCTTCTTGGGAACCATACAAGATAGTTAATACAACTTTTTGATTTTTCCCAAAAAACCAAAAATTCAAAAAATTTTGGTCGCACAACAAACCATAAAAAAAATGTTTCATTTTTTGGTCAAACTATGCAAGGTACGGGAAAATATAAATTAACAAAAATTCTGCACCAAAAAAAGATCTACAAATCTGTCACGCCATTGATCCAGTGTGCAGCACGAGACACGCGATGAGAATATATTCGTTAAAGTCAGAGAAGCTTAAAAAAAAGAGAGTTCACAATCATCAATTTAAAGTAGTCGACATCTTGCTTTTAAGTTTCAAAAGTTTCACATATAACTGTAGGGAAGTACAAGGGCAAGCCAAACCATGCCAAGCTTAAGTAAAAATGATGGGGTATCCGTATGTACTGAGCACATGCATGATCTTTAGGTAGGCTCCTCCCATGGCCAGGGGTGCCGAGAACATGTCCGGGCCCAGGGGTAAATATGCACACCTCCCCCCCCCCCAGCAATTGTTGGTGGGCCCAACAATTTGCCCATGACAAATGTTGTCAACAAATCGGCTTCGACTAGAGAGAGATAAAGTGACCACCAATTACAGCTAATCTCACTGACGCACTATCCACGTTTCTCCACAGCGTTACCGGTCCATTTCCGTATGTCGATGTTAATAATACATTGTAAATGTGATTTTCAAACCAATTTATATGTAAGGAGTTTTTCATGTTTTATTTTGAAAAGCACTGCTTTCTCGCTAATCATTCCAATTCTTTCTCAATCTTTTTAGTTTTCTTAGTTTTTTTACTCAGTTGCTGAATGCACATAGTCATAGGTTAAGGATAGTCTGTCCTATCAGAATATGATAATTGCTCCAAAATCGTGAAAATTCAAATAGACCCATACTTGTCACACATAACATAAGGATGCTATGGTAATCGGTGTAACTTCCCATGATTTTCCATTTCGGAAAACCCCTAGGTGGAAATTTACCTTTGGTTGAGTACCGCGCCAGTACCACACAAGGATTACTAATTACAGCGGAGTACTGGCGGTATATACTGGCGCGATACTGGTGTTACTACCAAAGGTAACTCGGCTGAGAGTTGACACTCGGTACCAGGGCGGTAATGCTGATGATGCTATGCCTGTCCCTGAAGCGCGGAATCAAGAATCATTGAAAAGTTCTCTAAAGAACCCTTATGAAGCACACGCTCCATTTGTAGATATATTATATACATGCTTGTAATTATTAGGTCGATGTGAAAAAACAGAATACATTTTCTTACGTTCCAGTGCTTAGTCGTTTTGATCTCGCATACATATGAATAAATAATTCAATTTTAAACAGTTTTCAAAATTCCGTGTTTAAAATTATCAATACATTAGGAAGGCATTTGTCGATATTTATGAACCCAGTACTTAAGGAATTCCAAATTCGTTGAAAATCTGAAAATTTCCAAATATCTCTTATGACGTGAAAACCAGCAGGCATTATCTTGTTCCCTGTAACTGCAAAGACAGTGTGAACTTGATATATTTTCAAAAATTGAAATTTTTGAAATTTTAAAGTTTCACTCTGTACTAGGATAGTACCAAGCCAGTACCGCGCCAACCTTTGGAAGAACTTTTGAGCCGGACGCTTTTGAGAATACAACTTTGTACTGGTTTACTGCTAAGCTAGTATCATGTCAACTCTCGGAAGAACTTCTAAGTATATTGCTAGCCTGCTCTTGGACTTTGTACTGGTTCAGTACGAAGCCTGTACCGCGTCAATCCTCTGCAGGACTTACAAGCCGGTTGCTTGCCAGAACTCATACTCTGTACTGTTTTAATACTGAGCCACTACAGCTGTGCCTTTGACTTAGCTACGGGGCGCGGGTTGCAGGTAGAAAAGCCCTGTACCGAGAGTTCCTGCTTCACACGGTTATAGAATTCAATATGTCAAATGTTTAGAATGGAATTGATGCAAAGAGTTATTCGGTGAAGAGCTGCATGTAGTCGAAGAATTCGAAGCGAGGGGTAGTCGACTTCTGTTGAACAAATAAAGAGATGTTCCTTAACATTAAGAGTAAGATAGTGGAAGAAGTTCGGTGCGGCAAAGGTAAACACCAAGAGGGAGGAGGTTATCAACATGGAGATGCAGACGGTAGATGCTGAGACGATCAAAACATGTGCCCGAGAAAATAGAGACTCAAGTGCAGATGCACGTACCTGTAGCTACGAGCTTGCCGAAAGATCAGAAGCCTATCAGCAGTCCTTAGAAGAAGGTGATCCATAATTAAACACGGCTCAAAGCTGTGTCAATGAACCTGTCTGAAGGTTCTAAGTACAGGAAAGTTCTAAAAGGCATAATAAGCACGGTAAAGCGGGTCACCCTTGATGTCAAAGTCATAGGTGTGCGACAACCCCGAGATGAGAAAATACATATTGGGGTAGGAAATGAGGCAGAGGGCAGGGACAAACTTTCCTCGGCCATTGAAGATGCAGTCGGCAGCAAGGACAACGTGTGCAAGTTAGTTGCCCGCGTAGAGACCTTGGACCTTGAACTATTAACGGAGAAGAAGGAAGGAGAAGATGCCATGAGGACGGATTTTAGTGATCCCTGGACGGAAATGAGCCAGTACCAAGCCAAAACTTGACGGAATTCCTAAGATGGTTGGTAGCCAGAACTCGGACTCTGTACTATGAATAAACTCAACTACTGGCGCGCTAACTCTTGGAAAACCTCCCGACACACTTGCAAGTCAGCAATGTATCTAACGTATCTATTTTGACACTTGGTCTAGGCCTAGGAGCAATAATATATCCCTGTGTTAGGAGCGACACTATTTTAGCGACTAGGTACCATCTCCTGTTATCATATATCTGGCTTTCGATATTATCGGAAGGGGGTGGGGGAGGCGGAGAGTTAAATACCAGCAAACATAAGGTACACTGTCTTTTAACGTCGCGTCAGTAGAGAATACTCAGCGAAACAAGTCTGAACACGCTTCTTTTTACCGGCACTTAACTGGACTAATGATGACACCGTGATCTTCAAACGATCATAAAAAGGTAGCAGAAACATATTTAACACGTTTCGATTTCAGTGTGCAAACAAAGAGACACTAGAAGCCTTAAAAAGTAAGAGGGCTCAATTGACCCCGGTTGGTGCTCAAAGAGAGCAGAAAATCTTGGTCTTTCTAGTGTTAAGATGGTACGATTTACACTTATGTTATTTGGAAATTGTCAAGAATGAAATCTTTCATATTGGGAGCCTCAATAGCTGGATTACTCATTAAATAATTATGAAACCTTTAAATTTCTGTGGACTTAATTCAAACTTCCGAAAATACAATTTGAATTGTTTCTTTCTGAATATTTTTCTCCTTTATAGAGAAAGCCATGAAGTCATAACGAATCCAAAAATTCTGGGAATATATCCTCCTTTCTAAACGTTTTTTAGTAGACTGGTGTCAAAACAATGCTCTAAGTAATTGTACGAATCGGTTATTGATACCGCAACTTAAGGATTATTAACCGATTTAAATATCTGGACTATTCAAAAAAATTGACTGGAATCCAAATAATTTTCATTTTTCTCACTTTGCAAGTGCCTCACAAAGTGGTAGGTAACAAATTCTTTTCGGAATATCTTTGACTTAAACTCTTGTGTCAGTGTAGAGAATAAACACATATTAGTGGACACATATTCCTATTGTTTTTTTAATACAAATTTTTGGAAATAATCGGATGCATATCTTGGAAAGGTTTGGGAAGGAAGCTGCAACGGGAGATGACTTCTGGTAAGATAGTTGTTGAAAGCGTCCTCTTCGTCGAAAAAGCTCTTACAGTATATTCTCTCTGTACAAGTTTCTGCTCCAATTTCGCCACAACAGCATGGAGCGCAGTTCCCACACAGCACACTTCCCGAAAAGCGTGCTACCCTCTATGCATTGAAGAAGCTAAAAGCACTTGATCGCTGAATCGTCTCTCAGACAGCTTTTTTAACGTCTTTGATAGAAGACGACTCTTTCACTCTTGTCAAACAGCGTTCCTTCTACACCACATTCTTCGAGAACCCATTCATTACTCACTTTGTCCATTAGCGTTTTACCGCACATATCACGCAGAAATTGCATCCCGATCGCGTTGAGTTAATTCTTGTCCTTTTCTTGATACGTCAGGGTCTCGCTACCATACAGCACAGTTGGTGCTAGTCTTGAATTATATATAGCAATTTTGGCTTTATTGGTTACATTCTGACTTTTAGTAATACTCCGTACACTGCTGATAATCTTTCTTCCCTCATTTATACACTCTCAGAAATTTCCTTTCAGCGATAAAGGAAAACTTTTACGGTTAGAATGCAATCGTTTGAGAATTAAAATCGGAAACAGAGCATCGAATCGTTAAAGGTTGCATGTGCGCATGTTTGTGCGCGCACGTTGCGTAGCAACACCATGATGTTAAAATGCAATCCTCTTACAATAAAAGTGCATACTCTATAGTAAAGACGACACCATTTTAGCATTAAACTAGATCGTTTAAGAGGGAAAAGAATCTGCTTTCAAAGTATCTTACTCTAACGTTTAGAGGACCGACTTTATCGTTGGAAGGGAATTTCCGAGAGTGTACGTCTGGAAATCTCTGCATCTATCTTCCTTTCAAAAGTAAATAAACTTCCAAGATACACGAATTTATCAATTTGTTCTATCTTTTCTCCACTTAGGGCAATATTGGATTCCGCTTTCGCATCCTTGCTTTCAAACACAATACGTTCCTTCTGATTCACGTTCATGTTAAGACCCATTCTCTATATGCTGGTATCCAGTCTGCTCAACACCCTCTACAAATCCTTGGCTGATTTTGCCGTAACGATCTTGTCATCTGCAAATGCAAGGCCAGGAAATTTACTGTCCCAAAATCAACACCTTCCTCATCAAAGAGAACCATTCGCAGACATTTGTCTGTATGTATGTTAAGCATCCAAGAGGACATAACGCATCCTTGCCTAACGCCCTGCCTGATATCAAACCAATCGCTCAGTTGTCCGGTTACTCTCACACTTGCCTTGCTACAGTTATATATTGTTTGTTTTGCTTTAAGAAGCCACCAGTCACTCTATATTCTTTTAGGACTTCCCAAAGTTTAGCTCTATTTACCTTGTAGAAAGCTTTTTCTAGATCAACCAATGAACAGAAAACTTTTTTGTTTACTCTAAGGCTTTTTTCCGTGATCTGTCTTAAGCTAAATATCTTATCCGCACTCGGAACTTTGCTATTTACATCACATATATTCATAAATTTACACAGCCACACAAACAAATATCCGCCACTAAATTTGAGCATTCTAGAGGAAATATTATCCACACCGGCAGCCTTACAATTCTTTAGTTTTTAATTACGGAAATGATGTCGTCGATACCGATTTTGCTTCCGCCACCTACATTTGAATTGTCTAACGTATCCATGTCTGTGTCGATATTGTAATGCATATACTCTCTCACTTCGACTACCTCAGTGCTAATATTTCCTTTTTTAGTATTCCCAACCCATTTCCAGAAAAGTTTCATATTTCCTCCAGAATCAATTTGCATTTCCGCATCTCCTTCCGTTTCGATTCTATCATTGCTTTCTTTAACTAGTATATTTGCTTTCCTCTTTTTATACCTATAATAATTTATGATCCTAGTCCTTTGCCTATCGCTAAGACCTCTAGTATTCAACATTTTCGAGTACGCTTCTTTTCTCTCGTTGCCTGCGACGCGTATTTCATCATTCCACCATGCATCACAGGACTTTCTTCCTACAGTCGCAGTACCACACACTTCCGAAGCAATCTCGAAGATTCCATTCCACAGTATTATCCATGCACCCTCTACATTTTTGTTGGCTTATTCTGTATTCCAATAATTTTGGTGATGCCTTTAATATTTATCCAGCTTTTCACGATATACTATTTGTACTTCTGGTTTTTACAAATCCTGTATTCTGACTCGCATCAGTTTTAATCTATTGATCATTTTTCTTCTTATCCATCTTTGACATAGGTTTATTTTTTAAACAATAAGATAGTGATCCGATCCGCATTCAGAACCTCTCATAGCCTTTGTATCTTTTACAAGCCCTCTCAGTCTTTCATCCGCTACAACAAAGTCGATCATACAATGGCATTCGCCTCTGCACTAAGCATACACGTGTATCATTTTGTGCCGAAACGAGGTGTTTGTAATAAACAAACCCTTTTTTAAGCACAAATTATTCTTTCGCCTGTATCACATGTTTCTATTGTGTCATTCAACAAGTCCCAGAAGGTGTATTTTGCCTCTTTTCTGTCACCATCAACAGCAGCGCAGCTTGATAGAATAAAGAATCTTCTGATACCAACTTTCATTCTAACCCGTATTATTCTCGGAAATACACACTCATACATTTTAACATGCTCTTTTGCTCTCTTATTCCTAATGAGAACAATTCCTTGGCTACCATGTGCTTCCTTGTCTACTCCTGACCAGAGTTCGAGACCATTCTCCACCTTATTAATCGCTCATCCCCTTTTCTTTGTTTCCGGTACGCACGAAATATCTACCTTCCTTACACGCATAGTATCCCGCAACTCTTTATTCCTTTAGATCATTTGCGTCCCTGGCATTCCACACACCCGATCTCCATCCATTATCTGAAACTTTTCCAAGGGCAAGCGGTCTGTTAATGAAAGTGGCAGTCCTGTCTTTCGAGGCTATATTATAGTTGTTATTATTCATTGTGTAAATTATCCACCCAAGCACTAACTTCAAGCGGGAAAATGTTCTGTAAATAAATTCATGTTCAAATAAAGAGCTAATTCGTCATAGAGTAGTATCAATCATAACATTGTCATAACATTGTCATAACATTGTCATAATAATCATAATATTATCATAACATAACAACAATCATAACAATCATATCAATCCATAACATCAGTCACCACCAAAAATCAGACATGTGAAGAAAGGTACAAAAGGAAAGAGATGAAAACAAATAAAGCCAGAACAAAACGAGTTATTATTGGATAAGTTACATACTGGAGAGAACACAAATCTCCTGCAGTTTGGTCACTGCGAAAATGGAGAGCAAGCTCGGTTTTTCCAGAAATTTCTGCATAAATGCTGAAAGTATGAAACAGTTGAATTCTGAGGAAAATAAATCCGGTTCATTCCAAAACTTCAATTTAAAAGAAAAACTTCTAATTCAAACCACAAAGGATGAATTTATTTCTCGAAATACCAAGAAGATCCATTTTCTATCACTAGAATATAAACTTCCATCAAAATAAATCATTTCCACTAAATAAAATCCCAATAATTCTGTTTCATTCAAAAATTTGCATGATCAAAAGTTTGAAGTCCTAGAACCGATAAACTTTGAGAATGTACTCATGTTTGTTTTTATTTTTATGGACTTGATTATTTTAATCCCTCAATTACTATTCCTGAAAACTTGATCACTTTAGAAAAAATATTCGATTGCTTCCAGTATCAGATATATGCATGCTATCCTGGTGTTAGAAATACATTTTCATATTTTTGGATTCTAAAAAAAATGGAGTCGAAGATAATAGCAAAGGTTGTCTGCAAAGTTAATAATTATCAAGTTATGAACAATGAAGATTAACCAATCAGGAGCAGGCGTTGGATATCGGAGGGTGTTTGCGTAAACAAGTTCAGCTAGCATAATTGCTGATTTGTTTACTTTTGCAGTTGATACAGGGCTGGGTACCTCCCCTTATGCACTAAGGACGCCAAAGCCGAAAATCCTTTATTCTTATGTATTTTGAGCCCCTGGATCCGAATCCACTACTTAATTTTTTGGACAATGCGTAGAAGATTGTTTTAATTGCATTTGTTTCAACAAATTATGGAAAAGTTTTTTTTCCTATCAGGACAATTTTTCTTAGAAAATATGGCTTATTTCAAAAAGAAAATGTTTCTAGTAACTTTTTTGTAAAATGCATATTTCAAAAGTTGTGAATTTTTAAAGGTCCGAAATTTGACGTTTTTTACTAACTGTCACTGTTGATAATTTTTTATCTACAAAACATTTCTGAAAATTTCAAAAACATATGCATTCTCTAGAACTTACCCCACAAATTGACATAGTTTCCTACTATGGCAGGTCTTTGCAAGTTCTACTTTTTGCAATCAACATAAGGCTTTTTCAGTGCGCACCTCGCTGGGCGCGCTTCGGTCAGCCTTACTATTTCGTCATTTTTTATGGTTGAGTTTTCTATCGTATCTCACGCATTTTCCAAAAAATTGAGTAGTGGATTCGGATTCAGGAGCTCCAGATCCATAAAAATAAAGGGTTTTTAGCTTTGGCGTTCTTAGTGCATACGGCAAGGTACCCAGCCCCCGTACTAAAATTTGGTCGTTGTATTATCTGTTTTTTATTCCAATTTTGAGGATTTCCAGGTATTACCTTAAATGTTTCCAGATTTATTAAAATTGGTCGTTATATATAAAATTTCAAAAATCGTGTCAAATATGGATGCTCAACCTAAAAATAGTTGGTCTCATTCAGAAAAAGGGAAAAACATTCAATATGACTTTGGTTGAACTGGTCATTGCATATATGGCAGATTCAAATCTATTCAAGAAAATGACCGATAGACATAGTAGCGAACCGATTCAGCTTTCAATTTTTGAATCTGCAAATATAATTTTGTTTCTCCCCAAATACAAATATATCCTTGATATAAAGTTTATTACAAGTTGCCTGCATATTATCTATAACTCTTGAAAATTTCAACGAAAACAAAGGTAGCACTGTCTTGAGAAAATTTCGTGTTTTAATTTTTTCTTGAACAAAACAGCTTCTCCAGTTTGTGCTGTTTCTTAATTTGTCTTATCAGCTTTGTAAGAGTAAAAAAACTTGACAAACTGAAACAAGGAACCCCCAGAACAAACGTTACAATTTATTATAAAAACAATTATTCAATTTTTTGAAAAATTTAAAATTCAGTAACTCTTGAAAAATTTATTGTCAACAGAACATCTGAGATGCTTTTACCTTTCTATCATATCTGCAAATTGAAAAAAAAAATCGAAGAGATAAGGGTTTGACGTTTCTCAATCTGATGTGGTATAGGTAAATAAATACATAGCTATTTTGTGTAATTTTAAAAACAATGATTATTGTAAAAAAAATATATTATAAAACAAGCGGAAGCTTGCTTTTTTATGGATAAAATTTAATTGAAGGGATACCTTATAAATTTCAAATTTTGATATATACAATCGAAAATATTCTCGTCAGAATCCCTTATTTTTCTAACTTCCCTAACTTTTCTTCAGTACCATTTTGAGTAGAATGAAAAATAATATGTGGAGAAGAAAAACAAATCTAGTTGTTTTGGAAAATTTATATCTAAAAATTTTCGGAAAAATGGTTCTGACCAAGGGGCTAGTAATTAAAATATAACTTTTGACAAGGTCTTAACTTTTTTTTCGAACTTTCTACCGTTACGGAATTTGCCTTAGGACTCCAGGTCGTTCAGGACTAACTTCACGGCAAATTCCGTAACGGTAGAAAGTTCCAGAAAAAAGTTAAGACCTTGTCAAAAGTTATATTTGAAAATATGAAAAAAAAATCGGATTCGAAAATTTGAACATAATTTTTCAGAAAAATATCTCGGATGATTTTCCTATTTATAAGTAGTGCGAGTTTTAAGGAATCGAAGAGATGATGGTTAGAAGTTTCCTAATCCGGTGTGCGATATGTGAATAAATCAATAAATATTTTTGTTTAATGTAAAATAAATTATGATTGTAAAAAACAATACATTATACTAATATTACAAGAGCTTAAGCTATCATCTTTCTTAAGTAGAAAAATATAGTCCAAAAGCCTTGTTTTTTTAATCACTTTTTCCTCATCAGCATCTCTTTTGCTAACATTGATGTCTGACAATCACTTCGTTAACGTTTAACCATTTCCATTTCAAAAGAGTTTTTTTCAGCGCAAAATGCAATCTAAAACTGAGGACTCTGGCCTACTTATGTCTCTGTTAAGTAGCCTAACTAAATGGAAATAACTATAACCACAGAAGGAAATGCTGTGCTCAGACTCAGACTGCTCGACTCGGTGAGGACCTCCTGTTGAGCGTAAAATCAAAAACAATAAATTCAGGACTATAAAAATCCAAATTTTACAATTCTATGGTGACGACTGCTGCGAACTTGAAAGTTTAAATTCTGACTCAAATCTCAGGTAGATACTTAGTGAACAGGGTGAAGGGTACACAAAACGAGGTATCACCAATCCCATTATCGAAAAAAGAAATCTAAAACGAACAGTGCAGAACCCAGACTGCGAAAGAAATACGAACATGGAAATATAAGAGGATATGTAAGTTTCCTAAATCAATAAGTGTGCAGTTGCATTACTTATTATTACTAGGATCATAGGCCTATGGTTTCCATCATATCTGCGTCGCTTTTACGTAGGGTAACCTGAACGTAGGAGTGAGTGGAGCTCGCACACATCTGGAATGCACTTGATACCGCCGGCACTTTCACAAAACTGGCACTGAGGCTTTCTATAATCTTGCGTAATATAGAGATTCATTACACATACAAAAGAACATACCCATTTTATATATGTTCTTCTATCTGCAACGTTTATTATACACATATGCGTGCAATATCACTCTGGTCTGAGCTTACGTCGTTTTATTAGTAATATTGCGCTTTTGAAATAGAGAGATTTCCGCTCTGACATGAGTGTTACGTCGCTGATCAATAACTTCCTTGGTGGCGTCGTCGCAACTGATTTTATTGATACATCGTATTCCATTGTAAATCACTGACAAATATCACAGAAAAAATAAATGGTAAAAATTGGTTCATCCGAAAATCCTGAAAGAAATTCAGCATGCAAATAAAGAAGATCGGTAGGGGTAGAATTGAAAATTAGCGATATTTCATCTTTTCCTTGCCGATCTTTTTTTTTCTTACCAAAATTACCAGGGAATTTTTACCTAAATCACTTTTTACCATTCTTTTTCTCTGTAATTGTATAATTTCATGCTTATTCAACACTTCAGAAGTGATGCGTTCAGGAAATATTTTCGAAGTTTGTAGACTCTTAGAGAAAGAGAAAAAACTTTCGATATTTGTTGCAAATTTTCAAGTGGGAAAAGTATTACTTTTTCTGAACGATAAAAAAAATGCAACAAGAAGAAGTCATTCTGCACCCAGTTTCTCTCATGTGATCTCCATGAATGTAGTGGACTACTTTGCAATGTTCAAATATATGAGGCAATATATAACCGATCTTGACCGCGTCGAATGTCGTATCTTTTTACACTTAATTTTTTTCGAACCGATGGGCCAAATTCACTACATTGAGTTGAATTTTCATATCCAGTCCTACTGAAATAGAACTTTTTCGAATTGTTCAAAGGCATTTCACACCGCTGCGCTGCATACAGCTCACTGATTTCTTCATCATATATGTAGAATTGAATATGAATTAATATTGAAAAAAATTTCAAGTATTCCCGAACGCTTTATTTTGAGTTCGAATGATTGCTCAGAATTCCTAATAATCTTATATTCTTAGACTAACATTATTCCCACAGGTTATAGGAAAAGTGTGGTCTGAAATTTTATTTAAATTTTTCGAGAACTATAAAAGAATTACATGTTCTTTAAAAAAAATATTTCGTATGAAGCTCATCAAAACTCAAGGATACTTTTTATATGCAAGAGAAAAATCTACTCCTAATGAGGTTGACATGTTACATAAGATTGGAAAAAAAAGATATAATAATTTTCTCACCACGTGTGCGATGAAAACGATAATTCAGATTACATTCCTATTTAGAATTGATATTCCACCACATTATTTCAGCGATGATAATAATTTCATTTATTACTAGTTTTTGAACAACATTTTCAACTCTCGATCCCTCACCAAAAATGAAAAATTACTATTTTCCAAATATTTGGTCAAAATGATTGCTAGACTGTTATTTGTATAGTATTTCACCCACATCTAGCATCTCATATTCTTAGATCACGAGACGAGGAAAAACAAACGCATTTGTGAAAAATTGATGGAGTTCCAAAGATAATTTAAAGGATATATTTGTACCGAATACTCATTCATTAGTTTCTCTGGATGTCGTCTCTATGTTCTATAATATTCCTTTAGATCTAGCTTTAGAATGCAATAAAGAAAAATTGAATTTTCACAGAAATTGAACTAAAATATCCAAAAATTAGTTTTTGACAGCAGCCAGAACAGTTTTCAATAATACCGTTCTCTCATTCAACAATAAATTTTATAAACAATTGTCAGGTTGCCCGATGGAGTCTCCTTTGTCTCCTATCGCTTCAAATTTAATTTTGAAACATGTCGAGAATAACCTCACTTTGTAAAATTTTGTGTACCTACAATAAAAAAGATAGAGAAAAGATTAAATTTATCAGGAGTAGTATACCTAATCAAATGTACTGGTTGCAATAAAGTTTACGTTGGAGAAACAGATAGAAGACTTAAAAACGAGAGTTTCTGACCAAAAAAAGGATTGTGAGCTCGGGAATCTAAATACTGAGTTGTCACAACATTCTTGGAATCTTGACCATTATTTTGATTTTATTTTGATAATATAAGAATTTTAGCAAGAGAAAAAAAATTTTTTAAAAGACGAATTATAGAATCCATTTAAAAATTCATCAAGACTTCCATAAACCATCAAACTGAGATCATCAACATTATTCAGATGTGTCACTGCAGCTTACATTAAAAAATCTGCTTGCTGCGCGGGCACATTCTTATGGCGCGATACGCGCGCGGCTCGTTTCGCTCGCAAGTTTGAGCGCGCCTACGGCGCGCATTATTCGGATCTCGCGCTTCGCGCTCGGTTACATACGTGCTTGATTCAATTTACAGTGTAATGCATACACAGAGTTGTCTGTCTGTCTGTATGTATGTATGTATGTATGTATGTATGTATGTATGTATGTATGTATGTATGTATGTATGTA
>WSXT02183324.1:0-20863 GCA_011762715.2 Neuroterus valhalla | reverse complement strand
CATTTTCGAAACTTTTTGGCTTACGTTAGGGAACATCCCCCACCACGAGAGCCCCCGGACCTGTGTATACGACCGTGACCTAGGTCAAGGACGGAGAACAAAAATTATTAAAAAATCCAAACCGACGCGAGTCAGAACAGAGAATATGCAAAAACCAAAAGTACAAATGATAAATCGTGAAAAGCTGGGTAAGTATTTAGAACATCACAAGGATGATTGGAAGGATGAGTTAAACAAAAATGTAGACGGTGCTTGGATAATACTGCGGAATGGAATCTTTGAGAGTGCTTCGGTGCTTGTGTGATGGAATGACGAAATACGCATCGCAGTCAACGATAAAAATGAAGCGTTCTCGAGAATGTTGAACACTAAAGGTCTTAGCGATAGGGAAAGGACTAAGGTCATAAATGACTATAGGGATAAAAAGAGGAAAGCAAATATACTAGTAAAAGAAAGCAAAGATAAAATCAGAATGTAAGAAAATAGGGAAATGCAAAATGATTTTGAAGGAAATAAGAAACTATTTTGGAAATAAGTTAAGAAGACTAGAAAAGGAAATGCTAGCACTGAAGTAGTCGGAATAAAAATGCTGACTAAAGAATGGTAAGGCTGCCGGTGTGGATGGTATTACCTCTGAAATGCTTCCATTCGGTGGCGGATATTTGTTTATAGGGCTGTGTGAATTTATGAATATGTGTGCTGTAAATAGCAGAGTTCTGAGTATTCGGAGGAAGCCGATTGTCCCAATCTACAAGGGAAAAGGTGATCCAGGCGACTGCAATAATTAGAGAGCAATTAGCCTCCTTAGTACTGGAGGAAAAAAATTTACCAAAATACTTATTAATAAAGTCATAGGAGTACCAAAGGAAACGATCTGGGAAGTTCAATGTGGATTTATGCCAGGAAGATCATGTGCGGGTCAGATATTTAGCTTGAGACAGATCACGGAAAAAAGCCTAAGAGTAAACAAGAAAGTTTTCTGTGGATTTGTTGATCTGGAAAAAGCTTTCGCCAAGGTAAATAGAACTAAACTTTTGGAGGCCTTAAAACGATATGGAGTGACCGGGTGGCTCCTGAAAGCGTTAGGCAAGGATGCGTTATGTCCTCTTGGAAGTTTAATATATACATGGACAAATGTCTGAGAATGGCTCTGTTTGACGAAGAAGTTGATCTAGGGACAGTGGAAGTTCGTGGCCTTGCGTTTGCAGATGATAAGATCGTTACAACAGAATCAGCCGAGGATTTGAATTGATGTGAACAAAACAAAAATCATGGTGTTTGAATGTAAGGATACAAAAACACATTGAAATATTACCCTAAACGGAGAAAGGGTAGAACAAGTTGATCATTTCGTGTATTTTGGAAGTTTACTCACTTCTGACGGAAAGATAGCTGCAGAGATCCTCAGACGCATAAATGAGGGTAGAAAGATTAACGGCAGTGTAAGGGGTATTACTGAAAGTAAAAATATAACAAATAAAGCTAAGATTGCGATATATAATTCTGTACTAGCACCAACTGTCCTATACAGTAGCGAGACCTGGACGTATCAAAAAAAGGACAAGAGTAAAATAAACGCGATCGGCATTCAATTTCTGCGTAACATGTGCAGTAAAACACTAATGGACCAAGTGAGTAATGAGTGGGTTCTCAAAGAATGTGGTGTAGAAGAAACGCTGTTTAAAAAGAGTGGAAGAAATTTGTTCAGATGGTTCGGTCACGTTGAGAGAATGGGTAAAGAACGATTAACGAAGTAAGTGTATCTAGGTAGAGTGAATGGTAGCGTACCCAGAGGCAGACCAAAGAAGGAATGGATAGAATGGGTGAATGAGACCCTAAAGAGGAGAAGCATAAAAAGTCGTAGAAACACAAGAGCTTGTATGAAAAGGTGCATAAATGTGGATGAAGCAAGAGATGTATGCCAGGATAGGGATGTTTGGAGAGCAATTGTATATAAGAAAAAGTGTGAAGCCTGAAACGAATAATTTTGGAAACTAATGGGCCCGTGTAAGGATATCGCTTGGTGTATTATTTCAATGACTTCGCGAAACTCTTTGCACGGGGTTTTTAATCGAGAGATCAGGAAGCGACCCGTGTCGGAGCGATGTTGCACAGGACGAGTGTGTGTTTTTTCTTTTCGCAAAAAATACGCAATGGATCCTAAGACTGATCCGATACCTGTCCGTGCCTCCTTCTCATTCCCATTTCTTGCTTGAAATTCCCCATGTGAATTCCACTTCCAAATCATTACCTCTTAATTCCTTACTCTCCAGTAGTACAACTGGGCCGGAACAAGACTAGTTACGCTTACCCCGCAAGGGATTTGGCCTAATGGTATAATAATAATAATAATAATAATCTAGGAACTTATTTGTTTCCTAGGAAGTCTATATTTTCGGATGATAAAAAGTTGAACTGTTTTGTAGAGGCGTCGCCATTTTACCTCTGAAAGTCAACAATTTTGTTGAAAATCAGTTTTTTCTCTTGTGTGAGACATTAATCTTCTTTAAATGAATTTTTTTTTGGTTTCGAAAATTTTACTTTTCGAGTGAATGTAGGATTTCTCTGAATAGATTTTTTTCCTCATTTTTATTTCCTGTGTAAATACTCCTTTTTGGTTTTAATCAGACTGCTTTTTTAAAAATCGAAACTTTTCTTGTAAATACCAGTTTTTGTTGGAAACCATCGTTTTATCCGTCCTTTCGATCTCGAAAGTTCAACCATTTTGTTGAAAATAAGTCTTGACGCGTATCTAATTACATTATTATTTTTATTAATATTATTATTAATATACTATTATTAACATAGTTATTATGGATTCCATACTTTTTTTAATTTTATCTTTTGAAGTATTTAGTGTTTTTTAATAATCATGTTCAATTGAAATTTTTATAATAAGATAAAAAATTGCTTGTGACAATGTGTGTGTATATTTTTTCGGGAAAACTAAGTTCTAAAATTGAGGAAAGGTGCATTGCCGTCAGTTTTTGGCTTTCACAATAAATGGAAAATAAAACTGATTATATTGTCAAAGATTGCTCTTTAGTTGAAATATGATATTTCTGTTCATATGGATACTTTCTGGTTAAAGATCGAGCTATTTTCAGAAAACTAGAAAGTTTCTTGTAATCTACATCTCTTGTTCAGAATTGGTTTTTGGCCTAAGCATTCAACAATTCGGTACAAAATTAAACATAAAATTTTTTAAATTTGTCTTTCTTATATAACATTAATTTTCATGGAAGAAGATCCATCTCTTTGATTACAAATTTCAGTAATTTCATAAAAATTCATCCTTATGGTTTAAGAATTCCGTACTTTGTTGGAGAATTGAATTCTCCTATCAATAGTTGAATTATAAGAGTTTCAGAGTAGCTTGTTTACAATACTCAATTATTAAATAATTTATTAATTTTGAATTATTTGAATTTCAAATTCTCTTCAAGAAAATGATTTTTTTTTCTAGGAAGTCTATATTTTCGGATGAATAAATAATTGAACTGTTTTGTAGATGTGTCGTAATTTCAGTTTCAAAATTCAACAATTTTGTTGAAAATTATTTTCTCTTGTGTAGGACCCTGATCTCCTTTGAAGGAATGTTTTTTCTTCGAAAATATTACGAATATTCCTATGTGCTAGGGATTTCATGTCATAATTGTAAATGGATGATTTTTGTTACATTTGCAAATCTTAATTAAACTATTTTTCTCCCTCTACAATTTTTCGTTTCTCATAACAAACACAATAAAAATTTAATGTGTTATTTCCCTATATTTAAGTATTTCATTCAAGGAGAGTGTGCATTTTATGTCCTAGAATAATATTAGAAATTTTTTCTGACTCTACTTCTTATAGAAACTCATTCATTTTAAATTTTATAATATTTGCCAATAAGTATAATGCATTGTTAAAGCGTGCCGCGTGCAGCGTCGCCCTGGCGAGAAAATTCTGCAGACAGAAGCTATCATCACTAAGGAACGCCATTTTTCTTTTTAGTCGGACAGGGCTGTCCGGGGTATATGACAACATCACAACAAACAATCGATTCAATCTCGAATCAATTCTCAAAGGGGCCCGGACTCACAATTATACGTATTTTTATGAATTCAAACAAATTGAAGGGGGCCCGAATCCGAGATTTCCCCTGGGGCCCAAATATTCTCTCCACGGCCCTGCCCGCCAAGCCTCCAAAGTTTTGTCTTTCGGGCGGGTGTGGGAGGAAACAGTATGTTATCCTCGTGAGGGACAAGTGGATTCCCAACTCGCATGATTGTCGCATTCACTTCGCATGCACGGCAAACTTCATGCTCGTTAGGAATCTCCTATGTCCCCCGCTCGATTAACAATATACTATTATCTAATTATTATAGGCTACTTCATTAGGTAAATGAATATTGACGCAGCGAAATGAAATACGCGTTATTAAATAACATATGTTTCGGAAGTTGAAGCAATATTTCTCAATGCAAACAATATCTAAATGTCAGTGATTGATTTGGTATAATATTATAATATTCTACTTACGAACAGAATTGAAAGATATAATCAAAGTGGAGAGCAACGCAAAGATGAAAATCCCCATTCTAACAGACACTGAAAACTGACTTTTGGAGAATTTTTTACTGATAAGATGTTCCACATATTTTGCTTGTATTTATATACAAGCTGTTGTTATCTAATTCTCCACAAAAATTACCGTCTCCTCACTTTTCCTTGATAATCTTGATAAGTTTTGGGTGTAAAGTGTATTTATGAACGAATATTTATTAGGTAATAGAATAATCGGTTCAGACAATGGTCCATAGAAAGGATCTCTAGTTATTGCCTAGTAAAAAGTTCCAGATAGAGCCTAGTTGAAACAGCGTCGCATAAACTAGTCCGGCCCTCTTGAATTTTCCCGATTACTGTCCAATCAGGAATAGGGAAAATTTGAAGGGACCTACTAAGTCTTGATTCTAATTTCTATATGGAGAATATATGTATCTCGAACTCGAGGAAGGAATTCAAAATTTGCAGGCATCACTTTTGGAACGAACACGATCTTTAAATTTAATTTGTGTCTGGATCCTTAACTATATACTCGCGAAATCCGTTTTCGTATATTGCATAACGAAATCCATTGTGTATCAATATATCACCATTGAGAGGATTCACTCTCACTCCACCAAGTCTCACTTGAACTGTAACAAAAAAAAAATTTCATCGAATGAGTAATTGAATTAATGACTCATAAATAGTAACATTTTCAAATTTTCACTGATTGTCTATTGGTTCTTCAATTACCCAAACCACCATATCGATTTAATCTGTAAAACGAAACTCCTAATCGTTTTGCGTAACGAACTCCATTCCTTTTGAGTATATTACCATGAGCAGGAATAACTGGCCCTGTTCGGAATCGCGGTGGTTCATCTAAACATGAAAGAAAGATATACATTTTACTGGAGATTGAAAACTTCCTTACGAATTAGGGAGGGAGGGAGGGAAGTCTCACCAAAAATTACGCTGAGAAGTCTAGTGGGAACATTTTTTAGTAATACGCTCCTATTTTGGTTAAGAACTTGTATTTTCAATTGAAAGATTGCTCTTCCCTAGTTGAAACTTGTCATTATCTAAAAATATTTTTTGTTTGAAATATCAACGATGATCTGTTTTCTCTATTTGTTTTGATGGAATGATGTTTTTTGATCCACTTGTAGTTTATAATTATTCCTTCATTACGACCTTTCGCTTGGTGACACCGAGTCTCATCAGTATTACATTGTGAGAAAAAACGTTGTTACCCAGTAAAATAGAGCCATGTAGAAGAGGTTGATATATCCCCGGTTTGGACGAAGATCTAGACATGTTTACTTTTGCTGGGAAACCCAGACACGTTGATTTTTACCTGCAGAACCAGACACGTCGCAACCAATTTTTTTTTGTACGAATCGCTGTTCGCACAACTGCGTAAACTTCCAAATAGAATAAAGATATTATTTACATGCGACGTGCTTGTTTCTTCAAGCAAAAATCGACGTACCTGGTTTTCCAAAAAAAATCGCCGTGTCTGGTTCTTCGTACATTTATAATAACATCGTTCAGAAAAGCAATAAAACGTCAGAATT
Organism: Neuroterus valhalla; assembly: GCA_011762715.2. Taxonomy (NCBI): domain Eukaryota; kingdom Metazoa; phylum Arthropoda; class Insecta; order Hymenoptera; family Cynipidae; genus Neuroterus; species Neuroterus valhalla. The sequence goes on along the minus strand of WSXT02183324.1, from coordinate 14,756 downwards.
TTCGAGTAGCCACCAGGCTCTACGCTCTGGAAGGATAAAGTTACGTAGTTTCCTGATCTGGATTTGCTGCTACAGGCTTCAGATATCCTCCCTTGTGTACGTTGTACAGGCTCCAGGATTCTATTGTTCTTGATTTTATTGTTCACTCTGATTTATTCGATTAAAATTGTGGGTACGCTGCAACAGGCTGCGGACATCCTTTTCTTTCAGCCACATATTCTGGGTACGCTGTGTCAGGTTCTAGATTCACGCGCGCTGTGTGTGAGTGACACGGCAAGACACGGCTCGACGTATACGTATGCGTCGAGCCATGTCGCTCACACACAGCGCGCGTGTGTTAGTCACTGGCTTCAGTTTCCAATCTCAGCACACTGCCAAGAGCGCAGGATCCTCCTTCTCACAACCAACCGTCTACGGAGAGGATATAAGGAGGCGAGCAAGTTACGAAACTGGAAGTGGAGTGGACCACGGGAAACCGAAGTCCACAGCCGGATTATCCATCCGAGTAGCCACCAGGCTCTATGCTCTGGAAGGATAAGGGTACGTAGTTTTCTGATCTGGAATTGCTGCTACAGGCTCCAGATATCCTCCCTTGTGTACACTGTACAGGCTGCAGGATTCTATTGTTTTTGATTTTATTGTTTACTCTGATTTATTCGAATAGGATTCTGGGTACGCTGCAACTATTTCCGGACAATCTTTTCTTTCAGCTACATATTCTGAGTACGCTATGTCCGGTTACAGATTCTGCATTTGATCTAGTTTTAATATGGGCATGCTGTCACAGGTTCCAGACCCTTGTTGACTTGGATTTAGTTTTAAATAGGGCACGCTGTCACAGGCCCAAGACCTTTTTGATTTTGATTCTAGTCCTAACCTGGACGCGCTGCCACAGGCTCCAGACTTCTGTTTGATTTCAAATTGTCTCCGGGTACTCTGAAACAGACTCCAGAAAATTGTTACCCTTCAGCTCTAGAACGGTGCACGCTATTATGCCGTAGGAAGATCCTTAAATCGAATTCGCCTTGACGAAATACAACAAGACTGAATAATGGTGATAGTGACGAACAATGAGGTGTAAGGAAACGTCGTTGTAACTTTGTAGTTCCAATGAATAGACTTTGGTAGCCGATTCTTGTACTTCCAATTCGTCTTCTCCTTTCTGGGTCCAGAATAATTTTACTGGGACTAGAAGTGTTCAAGTCAAATCAAGTAATTTCCCTCTTGCGGTTGCAACCGTCTACCAACATGGCTCCATCATATGGGCAATGTTGTAGGAGCCATGACGAAACAATTATGAGTCAAAGTATTGGTTTTTTCAAATATTAATTTGATTATCGTCGATGACTTTAAATTATCTATGTTTGTTTCAATATTTTTTATCGCTCGTTGAAGAAATGTTGTTTATTGTTTCAATTTTCTGCAAACAGACCCATTTCCAGATTGAGCCTAATTTCCATTTTCAAATTTCGCGCCATCAGGGCATCCTTACCAAACTTAAAACATTCTTTAGTGTGGCCACGGCTATCACTTATATTATGTTGCGTCAGGAAAATTCAAGGGGAAAGAAGATATTAATGTTTTCCGGAATTGTCCTCCGCGAGAAGTGATGTTTCCCGTTTGCGAAAAAGAACAGAGTAATTATTGAAACAATGAGAATTTTCCCCAAATGAAAATGTTTGTAACACAAAATTGAAAACTTACCCTCGATTTTCTTCGTTAGCGCGAATTTGTTCTTTTGCAATAATATCAAGCGCAATAATTTTTCTTATGTCTAAACAAAGGTGGAAGACACATCTGCAAATAATCGAAAATTCTTAATCTTTGCTAAAGTTGGAAAATCAATATCATGGCCCAATAATTAACTAATAAAATCTTTTTCCGAGATTCAATCAAATTGATTTATAATGGGTTTCTCTTGCGGCCGTAGAAATGCAACATTATGGATAAATTTAACTCAATAGCGATGGCTAATGATGGGTCCAAAATGGGGTCCCTCTGGTTTACTGGGTTGCACTTTTTTGGAGCGAGTCGTATAACCTGACTTGCATTCAAAAACAACGCACTTATATCCCATTGTTACCGCTGATTTGAAGAAACCTTGAGAGATTTAGAGTCTCAAAACATTAACATTCTATATTTGAGCACAAAAAAATTGAATATTCTCGGATATGTTTCTGTCAAAATAAAAAGTCGACATTGTTGACACTTTCCGCATGTATTTTATAAACAGTCGGCCTAGAAATACGGCCAGCGCCACCACTCGGCTACGGTAAACGTTTTTGTCACTTCTAGTTTTGATTGTCACCTGCCGAATTTCAACAAACAACATAACCTTACTCCTGGGCATGCAATCACAGTGATGAGTTCTGCCCATATTTATTGAATTATTTGCCACAAAAATATATTGCATGTCCAGAAGAAAGTATTGTCCGCACAGGATCTTGAAGAATTCTTTAGACTTCCACGTGACGTAGGGTGAACATCCGTCCCGGTTTTCCCAGGCGTGTTACCAGTTTTCTGTTGTCCGTCCCGGTGTCCCGGTCAGTGTTGTAAATGTCCCGGTTTTCGCTGATTGGGTAATACTACGTTCAAAGTGTCGCATTCTGAGAACAGTCTCTTTCTCCTTTCAAAGTATGGTGTCAGTTTGAAGCATTTCAAATGAGCGCGCGTATTAAGGACAACAACGTGGCTTCTTTGTTCCATACACGGCGCTTGTGCAGTTGCAAAAGTCGTGGTCTGTCAGTAACACTACAATGGGACTCGGATGATCTTCCGAAGTTGGGAATCGAGAGAACCTCCCCTTGTATCTCTACACGTTAGAAACAGAGGTCCGTTCGATTTTCGACTATTGAGGTTCCACACAGAAAAGGGAAATGGTGCGTCTGCACGCTCTGCACTGGGACGGTCCTCCGCTCTGATCCGCGGACGCTTAAATGCCCGTTTCCTCGGCGTGTGGCGCTGCAAGTCAACTCGTTCGTCTACGTGCTCGAGTGATCGGTGGATGATTCGCCCAAGGTTGAGCCCTTGGGCTCGGAGGGAGACGGTGGTTTGGAAACGGTCCGAGGCGTGCACGCGTCAGAGCAGATGACCGACTCAGTGCGAAGCGTGCAGACGTACCATTTCCCTTTCCGTGCAGTGCTGCTGGACTTCGGCAATTTTAAGTCTATGTTATCACAATATATTCTAGTCATGCAGATATGTTTGACAACTGAAAAAGCTATTGTCAATGCTTGTCTATTGTCGGTGGTGTTCTGTCATTCAGAATGATGGGAGGTGAATATATATTTCTACAATTTATTGATAATTAATAAATCAATTCATTTCTCACAAAACTTGCATACATTCTTCCATTTTTGCATGTTTCATTAACTGAGGCAGTTTTGGCATTCCACACGGTGGCAACTACTTCGCTCTATATTTATTGATTCCGAAACTGTAAATAAAACTGGTTTTTCTCGCACGAAAACCTAGGATATCATTAACAACATTTTATCTCTCTTACTCTAATGATATGGTTCTGCAAGAAACACAATCACGTCTTTTTTAAGATTGGTATCTGACGCCAGCGATTATAAAAATATTAAATTATTTCCTATTGTTATTCAATATTTTGATGTAAAAAGAGGTATCAAAGTTTTGAGCCATTCAAAAACTCGATGGCCCAGTTTGTTACCCGCTGTGAAGCGAATTCTGAGCATGTTGGAAGGTTTGGAATCATACTTTTTGGCAGTCAAACAACCTCCGAAAATGATTCTGGATTTTTTTGAACATGAAATCGGAGAACGCTTCTTTTTCATTCGTGCACTCATTCATGTCAATATTCCATTGTCACATGCTACAGCTCTAAAGGGAGGACATTTCTATCGCAGCAACGATTGGAATCGAAGGGAAAATCCTCCAAATTCTTCGTTCACGCGCTGAAAAAAATTTTGTTCCTCATAGCGTGAGAAACATTTTCAAGAAGCTCTGTGATGAAGGAGAAAGTAACGTTTGTGACGATTCTTTAGCAATAGTCAAGATTATTTACCATTCTACGATTGAATATTCAGAAGAGTAGTCCGAACAGTACTTTGAATTGAAAGCATTTCAATGGATTGACTTTAAACTGGAAATGAAGCTAGATCACGATGACGTCCAAAAATGCGCTGACTTCCTTTTTGACAAGAACATTGCAATTGACGATTCGAAACTTTTTGATCAAACTGTAAATCTGAAAAACTTCATGGTTGAGAAAAAAATTGAAGATGAAGAGTTTTTCAAACAGTCTGCTAACTCTAAAATATGCTTTCTTCTTGCAGCTATTGTATTTTCACAATCTTAGCAGGATTGCTGCGAATAACCTAATTTTTTTTTCTCGATTCCTGCTTACAACGCTAACTGTGAAAGTGTTTTTTCTTTAATGACCACTCACTAGACGAGAAATGGAAGCAGGTTTATTCCAAACAATATGCGCCTAGTTCTAAATATTTTTTTCAATTTATCCGATTTCGAATGTGTTTCTCTCCAACAATACTTATGTAAACCTGAAAACTTCGAACTGATTCGCAAATTCGGTAAACAGATAAGTATGACTGGAAAAAATAAAAACGATGTTCAATAAGATTGCTTATATGCAACCTTTGAATCACATGGAGCCTGTAAATAGGCAACTTTTCTTATAACAGAGAAAGGAGGCGTGATAAGGCATAAGAGCTCACGAAAAGATGCGAGAGCGCATGTCATGGTCTCTCGCTAACAAACTTGGGAGCGTAGAAGGGGAATCTCCTGGCTCTCACTTAAAAAGAGTCGACTGCGCAAGAGAGGAACAGTTTGTGACTCGGCAGCGAGCCGGGAGGTTTCCAGAGCAGAAGTCTCTTGGGGTAGAATAAGAAAATTTTTCCTCATATCTGACTATAAGTGCTTTCGCTCACTAGTGCGTGCAGTTGGATAGATTGTTGAAGTCAAACTTCAACGATTGAGTTTGGTGCCGTGCTAAGAAGGAGATCTTCCAAGACATCCAAGGTGGATCTCTCTACTTTCGAAAGTTTAAGATTATTGATACTTGAATGAGTGAATATGAAGAGAGAGAGAGACTCATATGAGTCTACATTTACCGAAAACTGAGTCGAGGTTTGATTGTATAATTTAGAAACATAGAATAGCGCCTCCTTCATGTAATTAGTTTAGGGTTAGATATTTTTGAATAAATGATTTTTCTCCATAAAAAGAAGGATTGAAATCTTATTTCTGCTCTCGTGAAAACCCCCAAATGATTTGCATAGAATATCATAAATATATGCGAATTTATTCAACTAAATTAAAACCTTTCAAAACGCGAGGGATTCAGTACATACTATGGCTGAATGAAACGCTTTTTCTATCGTTAACAAAACCACATTGACATGTAATGTTCCTAGTACAATCAAAAGTGTAACGTAACTTAATGGTATATAACATAAGGTTTAGGGTCAAAAACCTCCTCTTACGGACCATTGCGTTAGATTACGTTACACTCTCCACTTACATGTTAACGCGATTTATAATGATTGGGCGAGGAGTGGGGGAAGTGTTCGGGAATGTCCTGGTTTTCAATGGTAAATATCCCGGTTTTCCCTCTTTGACATATGATCACACTACACGTGAGTCAGATAACACAATTCGGAATAAAATTAAGCTGCTGGATCGAAAGAGGGCACATAAACTCATTTCGCTGGGGGTGGGGAGGCCGGCGAACGTCGCTTAAACCCGAGCGGCTACAGGCCTCCCCACTCTCAGCGAAAGGAGTTTATGTGCCCTTCTTCGATCCGGCAGTTCAATTTTGTCCCTCTATTTTATGTATTCATCTCTTTTATAAGTTTTCTATCTCACCAGGTAACTACGTTTTATTTGTTAACGGATAATTCCACACGACTAGTAGATCAAAATACGTCATTCCATCGATGCACGGAAAATTTGTTTCTCCCTAATCAAAAACAAAAAGCCTTCCAATAATGATATGTTTTGTTGCATACTTATATTTAAGTTTGAAAATTTCAATATTTAATGGAATGTTGAACTTGTCCGTTGAAAACTTAATTGTAATTATGGTAAGATTCAAAGTAGATTTCCTTATAATTTTGATAATATTGAAAAATAATCCGAATTTATCCTTATTTGTTTAAAGGATTAATTCTACATTTATCTTGAAAGAATTTCTTGTTTTAGACGCCACTGTACTGACTTTGATTGATTCCAATCGATTTAGTATATTTGCTTGAAGACAAAAGAAAAAGTTGTACGATAGTTATTTTTCCACCTTATTCGTAAATACAGAAGTGCAATATAGAAGAAGTTGAAATTCCTTTGTTCTAATTTTCCGTGGAATTTACTCGCAAGTGTTCAGACAGATTAGATCGTTGGGAATGAAATTGATCTTTTCGATTAAAAATTCAAATAATTGGAACATTAAACTATGTCATCAAAGAGTCATTTTATTATTTGAAGGATGATTCTTCTAAATTGAAAATTCTACTGCTTTTTGGGGTCGAACTGAACAAATTTGGAGAAAATTAACCCTCTTGGTTGATGATTTAATTATAATATTTTACTAGAACATACAATCATTTATTCGAAAATGAACTTTCTACTTAGAGATGTGTATTTCTGCTAGGAAGCGTTAATATTTTCATGGGATCTCGCTCTCTTGTATATAACAAATTTTTCTTACCGTCTCGGAGATTCGACTATTTTTCCTCCAAGTCAACTTTTTTTTGGAAATAAATTTTTTTTTTCTGAAATTGGACTATTTTCTTAAAAATCAAATTAAATTGTGAAAAAAATCTAAGAAGAGGAGAAGTAGGGGTATCCTAATTGGTCTCATCTTGTATAATAATCGTTGGTGAAGAGGAAAGACGTACAAATGTTTCCAAACAAGCATTACGTAGATCTTCACCGGTCCACTAGGGGCACCATTTTACAAGAGGCGGCCCTGCCTGTTGACTCACCCACAAATATTAAACATTCGCTTATTTCGTAGGAAAATTCCTCAGAAAAACAAGACGTTTTGGCAGAATTCCTCACAATTTTTTCAGATAGTATAATAAATTTTCAAATACCTGCATAAAGAGTAAATGTGCCGAAAGGATAAACAATGTTGTTATAGCGCAACCCATAAGGCTCTCCTCTACGCATTTCTACCACAGGAATCGCAGCTCCTACGGACAGAAATTATACAAGGGTGGGAAGAAATAAATGGGAAATAGAATTTTTTGAACATGTGTGGACATAAACGTAAGGATTTCATCGCCGAAAAAACGATATTCTTATTTAAAAAATTCCATACTTAGTTGGAGAATATTTGCAACATAATTAGTCGCTAAGAATGTTGTCAGATTGCACAATGGAGGTCCTTTTATTTCGAGAATATTTATACAAACTAAATTACAACTTCATTTGGAGAGTGGGTCCACAATTCTGGGATATTTCTTGCTGACAGTCACCGAGGCTTTCGTCAAAACAAAAGGTTTCAAAAATCAAACAGCCTTGGGTACAATTTGTTTGATCTTATGTCAATAAAAGGCCCTAAATAATCCTTAAAAGCAGCTGATCTTCAAAATCCATACAGCACACTCTCTATTTCAAAAACCCCGAAGGGACCAGCGGCCCCGTGTTTTTTCTGTGACGTCACATGTTACCTCTGCCTCATATTAAAATTGTCCTTCCCGCAAACAATTTTCCGGATTTTCTATTAAAAGAAAGGGTTCGAACGGAGGAGCTCAGACACGACCCTCAGCGTCCTGGAGCTCCCGGGCTGCCAAATTTTTTTCCTCAGTTTCATCCCCGCTGTCGCGCACGCCGTAGTCTTTCATCTCTTTCTGAGTTTCTCTGCCTTGGTGGGCGCGTTCGATGGTGAGAAACTCTTCAGTGTAGCTGACCACAAGCGAATCCTGCCACAGATGCCTTGGGTGAACCCGATGTGCGGCCACTCATCCGCTTGTTAGACGAGTCGACCGCTGCTCGAATCGGGCGAACCGAGCACGTGATGCTCTAATGGACCCGATCTGGACGGTCGACCAAGAATAGCCAAATAATGCTTTTCAATGAATAAAACGGAAGCGTACAACCTAATCAATGTTGACTCATTAGTCGATGATCTGCCTGTCCTCAGGGGCAGTACGATAACAGCTACTGTCTACTCGTAGGACGGCAAGAGGGGAATCACTGGTCATGGCAAGAGCCGAGAAGGAAGTAACTGCAGAAGAGAAGGGAACATCAGCCCTGGGTTAGGGAGCCCGCAAAATCCGGCCTCTCTACTCCTACCGGCTGATACAGGAAGAACTCAAAACTAAAGGGAACCTGTCAATGACACAAAACACTGCGAAACCACAGCCGCAAACCGAATCTGATCTCGACTCCAATGTAAGCCAACACGAGCAGATAAATTATAGACAAGTCCATTATTTTTCATTACATGTTTTTTTCTAAAGACCGAATCAAGTCAAGGAACGATAATGGGCTGGCTACGAGGTTTAAGTCCTCCGTCTCCGACTATCGCGGTAACGGATTTAAATGAATAATAAAATTCGGTTCATTTGTTTGCCCGAGTAGATTTCGTTAAATCTAAAGTTTTCGTGAATCGTGTTTGATATGTGTAGTTTCCGAAAATTTTCCATTCCATGTTCATGTGCTTTAACTCAACACCGTCTAGACACCCTTCGACAGTTCTGATCTAGAAAGTGTGAGTTTTTTCCTCATGTTGGGGTTTTTTTGTCTCAAAATTTGAATGAATGCATTAGATCTGATTTTCCATTCTCTAATTTTGTGTGATTGATAAATAATACCCTTTTCCTCATTCTTAGTCCATTATATTCAATCGTATATGTCAAATCAAAAGACAGGTTCGGACCTCCCTTAATAGCTCTCCCACTGATACTTATTTTTCTGGAAGCTCAAGAGAATGAATTCAAGACTCTCAACCTTAAAATTTATATGAGTTTTACTAATCCTTTTCTTCAAGATAAGAAATTTCTCTGTCGTGGGCGTTTTCCTGCTGACACAAAATAGACGTAACACAGCACTCATTTTCTTTCATATTTCTTAAATTTCCGATTTGCCTTTTTCTTTAACGATGATGATATCGGAAAGACTGTAAGCCTTTTTACAAATAAAATAATCACTCACGGTAGGTTGGCTGCACGAGATGCATCTCAACGAAGTTCCAAAATAGACTGATTTTTGGGGGAATTGGACTTCTTTGTCTCATCCCGCTAGATAAGATACGTCTGAAAAAACGAGACATTTCCCGCAAGGCGCAAATGTGCCATAGTCTAGGCGCTGGCAGGGGTCGCTGTATGCACTTTTATAACCTGTCGGAAACCCAAAACCCGTCAGTTTTTTTGTTAATACCATGCTTATTGTTTAAATCGATACATCTTGTTGTCTGCATCATTTATAGAATTTCTGGTACGATTTCTATTGGGACATTTAATAGCTCATTCTAAATAATTTATCCATTGCTTCAATATGAGCCATCGGTCGAATATTTTCAAACACTAGGAATACAAGTGATATAAGTGAAACGGAGAAGGAAAGCACTGGGTAGGAAGACAGTGAAAGTGAATCATCTTCATCAGATTGTAGTGTAATTGAGAGAGAAGTGCATTAAACGGAATATGCTTCAAACCTCGACTTCGAGCTAGGTACAGACGATTGAAACAAAACTGGAAGATATCATAAAGAATAGGCAACAGTTTCGAGATAGGAAGCAAAGAGAAGACGAATCGGTCACTCAATACATGACATGCTTGCGCCGTTTAGCGAAAAATTGTAAATTTAAGGATGAGAACGAAGCTTTGAGAGATCAGTTCATAACGGGAATCAAAAGCAAGGCTAATAAAATAGCAATATAAAAAACTTCGGACTCAACATTGAGTGACGCAATCGAAATGGCCATGGCCATAGAAAGGGCAAGTGAGGCTGCAAATAAATTGGAACCACAATCAACAGAGAATGACGACAATCAGAGAGAAGGAGAATACAGAGAGAGTCAACAAGCAACTCGGCTACGGTGTGCCTGCTGCGGAAAGCCGAATCATCACAAACAAGACTGCTGGCATCGAATTAAACAATGTGACAAGTGCTGAAAACAAGGTCATATACAATCGGTTCGTAAATATCCGTTATCGGGTAAATCTGGAAATGTGAGAAATGTTGAAATTGACTGCTCAATAATCGCAGAATCTACACCACAGATCCGGATTCAGCGACTCAAAATTCATACGATGTTATTATTCTGGTCTATAATATATTCCACTTTTTTGTAGAGCTGTGTAATCATTACAATATACGAATATTTTCGTGGAAAGAAATAAAAATAAACGAAAAGCACGAGCAGAAGAAGTTTATTGTTTCGGATCAGAGTGAAGAGAGGAAATCGTGCGAATTTCGATGAATACTGTGATAGAAAAGGAACGGGACTAATTTCATTGCGAGCTAATTTTAGCGTAAGCAGAGCAAGAGTTTTGCTGGGAGCTCTGAGGTTTAATGACCTGAATGCGAGAGTGGTACATCAGCTGACTGACAGATTAGCTCTCATTCGAGAGGTCACAACATCTTTCATAACTGACAGCCAAAATTCCTTCAGTTTGGGGAAATACGTCACAATAGGGAAATTTTTGTAATTTTTATATCACGCTCTTTCTTTGTTCAATATATGGCTTCGACACCTGCAAAATACGGGTTGAAAATGTATGCCATATGTGATGCCCTTATTTTTTACACCCATAATTTGGAAGTCTCTAGCAGAAAAGTACAACTGCTTTATAATCAACCCTATGACCTAGTGTTGAGATTAGTTCAATGTATAGGAAGGAAAAAAAGAAACATAAGAACTGACAATTATTTTTCTAGTTACGAATTGGCTGTATACCTAGTCATCAGAGGTCTCACTTTCTGAACAAAAAAATGCAACTGCGGGGGAATACTTGTTTGGATGTCAATCGGACAAGACATTGGTTTCTATGGTCACAAAAAAGAAGAAAAGAGTTGTACTTTCCACCAAGCACGACGAAGACGAAATTGATGGAACCACTCGAAAACCATTTCAGATCACGGACTACAATTTTTCTAAGGGTGGGCTTGATACTATCGATCTCACGTGTTCAAGGATTTATACCTCAAGGAAAACACAAATATGGCCAGTAACTGTATTTTTCCGGCTGCCCGACCTCGCGGGTAGAAACATAAACAGTTATTCTCGGAACGGTGCAGAGAAGAGGAAGCAGGTCCAAGTCAACCACCACTCGCAACCAAAAGAGGAATCTGCTACTTGTGTGGAACGAAAAACATATAGAGACGAGGCAGGAATGTGGAGGCTGTAGAAAAAAGGTATGTCTGGAGCACTCAACCACTACAGTAAGGTGCGATAATTGCCGGTGTCCTGGGAGCGAAGATATGGAAACAGACTGAATGATTTGAGAAAACAATATGATATCTATTTACGTAATTTTTGATTTGTAATGGTTGCCACGAACCCCTGTGACTAGGCAATCCGGCGCCCTGTCAGGATTCTGGGTGAAGCCTACCAGTCGAGAAAACCGTTTGAACAATCTGGTAGTTCGGTACGGCCAACACCAGCGTACGCAGGACCAGTGGGACGAGCCTTCTCGAAACCAAGGCCCGGATAGACACTAGATGGACGACAGTGATCCTGCCTGGACACAGTCTCCAAGTCTACCAATGCCGAACCCGTGACGAACAAGGATACCCCTGGATTGCATAGGTCATTTTTTTACCTGGGTACGCTGCTACAGGCTCTAGACTTTTATTCTAAATTAAGGAATCCTTTTCAGGCCCTGTCGTGGTTTTTCCTTCCCTTTTTGTTTCCTGCTAGTATACCTGGGTACGCTGTGCAAGCTCCAGGCACTGTTCTGTTCCCGTTTTTCCTTTAGGATATATTATTATTTTGTTTAAACTGGGTACGCTGCTTAGGCTCCAGACTTGCCCATATTTTTATTAATATTTTTCTGGGTACCCTCCAAACCACCAGCATTGGCTCCATACTCGTATTTCTATTATTTAATCTGGGTTCGCTGCTAAGGCTTCAGACTTGCTCATATTTTTAATATTATTCCTCTGGGTACGCTTTTCAGGCTCCAGACAAATTGTTTTAGGTGAAAGATGCGGCGTTGAGTGACCACGTATGCGAGTCTTTACGTTAGAACACAAGACTAATGTATGAAACTCCTTCCACTGGGTCGATAATTATAAATTGGAATCGCTTCTAATTTAATAGATTTTAAAAGAATTGAACTCTTACGGCTTTTTACTTCTATTGTCTACTTTTCCACTATATTACCTTTATTTCAATCGCCAAAGGCTAAATCATTGAGTGTCCACCTGAGTCAGTAAAAACGATTTCTACAAAGGCGTCTGGCTGTCTGTAGTCTGTCTGGCTGTAGTATGTCTGTATTCTGTAGACTCGATACATTTGAGTGAGCAATAGTGCCCAACGGTTACTGTGCCAACCCTGTTGGGGTTTCAACTGTTCCAACATTAGCACACAGCGTGCCCAACCAGAGAGAGAACCGACACCAAGCTACGGGCGAACAGCACTCTATGCATGTGGGGTTGCAGCTCTATCACGTAAGCGAGCTGCTGACCCAAAAATTTTTCAGTGTAGCTTTCGGGAGAATGATCACATTGGATTCTGCTTAGATACAAAGCAGAATGTCCTTTTAAGGCCAAAAAAGAAAGAGTTCGTTAACCAGATATTTTAGACCAACGGTTCTCGTTTTATCTATCATAAAAACTTGAAGACCGGAAGAAGCCGAGCACGAAGCGCGAGATCCGAGGGACGCGCGTCTCAGGTACGCTCAAACTTGCAAACGAAGCGGTCCGCGCGCAAAGCGCACAATCAGAATGTGCCCACGCTGTGGGCAGACTTTTTGGATTAAAAATTATAATGTACCAACAACGTTTTGATTTATTTTGATGAAATATATAATTATTTGTATTATACTTACCGCTTTTTCTCATAACGAAACACTCGATGCCCCATGTAAAAAAAAACAACCCGACACCTACGTATCTTCAAATATTCATATTCTGAATTTACTACGTACACTGATCTCGGGTTACGTGGCCGCTAGTTATAGTGCCGCCTTCACAGTTGTTCACGCTCGAATGCTTCTGTCTCTCATCCAGAGCGTCGCTCGACAGTCTACATTCATGGACATCGCTCGAGTAGACAAGGCAATGCTGCGTAGTTTGAAGTTGTTAACCTGGCGATTATCTGCGTACAACGCACAGTGGAAAAAAGCACTTTTTTAGGACAAAAATCAGCCGCTCCCCAATTTCCAACGGATCAGAACTTTTTTTCTTAAAAATACTCTGGCGAATCATACAAAGCTGTTGAATTAGTAAAGTTCCTTTTCTTGAATAAAAATGTAACTTGTGGATGAATATCCTGTATTTCGTCAATTGTTATAAACAAATTAATGGATGTAACTGTTAACTGTTGCATTCTCGGATCTCGAATCTATTACTTACACATGTTTTGTTAAAAGCATGTGAAGGATCAATTTTTAGTTGCGATCAAGCACCATATAACAATTATTGTTAATAGTTTAAACAATTTTTATAAACAAACTCAATTATTTGGAACATCTGTGCATCGAAAATCTTTCTTTTCTGTGGAATCACTTAATTTCATCTGAAGAACAAGTATATTACTCACTCGAGTTCCATGAAACAACATTTGTCATTGGTATAAACAATTTTCATGAACAAATACTTTTATTTGGCATATCTGGATATCGAAAAATTTTCTTCCTGGCAGAATCATTCATTTTCAGATGAAGAACAAGAATAATACACATTAGAGTTTCATGAAACAATACTCGCAATTATTATAAACAATTGTTAGAAACAAATTTTTTGTTTGGCATATCTGTGTACCGAAAACATTTCTTTTTTGTGGAATCTTTTACTTTCATCTAAAGAACAAGAATACTACACATAAGACTCCCATGAAACAACATTTGTCATTGTTTACACCATTTTTTTAAACAAATACACTTATTCGGCATTCATATGCATCGAAAATTTATCTTATATGCAAAATCATTTTTTTCATCTGGAGAATAGAATTTTTGCACAACTGACTTCCATCCAATAACATTTATTATTGTTATTAACAAATCATAATATCAAATTCACTTATTAAGGTGTCACTGCAATTGGCTAGAATGATATAAAAACGTATTCCGTGCCAAATAAGTGAAGTTGTTTAAAAAAACTATTTATAACAATGTCAAATGTTGTTTCATGGAACTTTAATGTGTAATATTCTTGTTCGTTAGATAAAAATGAATGATTACATAAAAACGGAATATTTTCGATGCACAAATACACCAAAAAAGTGGATTTGTTTGTAACAATGACAAATGTTGTTTCATGGAGCTCTAATGTGTGATATTCTTGTTCTTCGGATGAAAATAAATGAATTCACAGAAAAGAAAAATTTCCGATGCACAGGTATGGCAAATAAAAGAACTTGTTAATTAAAAATCTTTTCTAACAATCTTCAATGTTGTTTCATGGAACTCAAATTTGTAATATTCTTGTTCTTCAGATGAAAATGAATGAGTCCACAGAAAAGGGATATGTTTCGATGCACAGATATGCCGAATAAAAGAATTGGTTTATAAAAATTGTTTATAACAATGACGAGTATTGTTTCATGGAACTCTAATGTGTATTATTCTTGTTCTCCATGTAAAAGTAAATGATTCCCC
>WSXT02183313.1:0-20865 GCA_011762715.2 Neuroterus valhalla | reverse complement strand
CAGAAAAATGTTCGCTGAAACTTTTTCCAAGTTCCTTTTCATGCCTTAACTTCCCCCCCCCCCCTCCCCTTCCACCCAGTCAACGCAAAAGTTTCGCAAACGGTCCACTAAGTGTAGTGGCGCATATGTCGAGTGCTTCAGGATTCAAGAATCAAAACAAACCACGGTCGTCTAACCCACGGTCTAACCCAAGTGAACCAAAGATGCCTAAAGACGAAGTGTCAGCAAAATTCACACAATTTTATATGATTGTCAACAAGTGTTTTGAAGTAATTGATTTGTGATTCTGCTCACCGAAAATGATTCATTAGTTAATTCATTTTCATATTTTTAGAAATTTGTTTCATAAAAATAATTCTAAATAATATAATTTCCAGCTTTATTTTGGTTTTATGGTTTTCAATAATTCATCCATATTTTTCCAAATACCAATTATATCTAGAACTAATTAATTCCTTGAGATTTAAATTTTAAATTCAACCGACACTTCAGCACTCTACTATTACGTCACCACTGGAAGTAGCGATTTTACAATGAACTGGAAGCTCAAATAAGGGAACATGTCTTGTTATCCTCTTGATATTCTACTGACTCATTGGGATACTCATCTATTGTATGTAAAAGTGCCCAAAAAATTTCAACACCTGTTTGGTGCAATGTGAATAACCTGGCTATCCTTGTATAAGAACTACATGTATCAAATAGACTCGACGTCCATTTTTCTAACTCAGCTATTGATAACCTCAACACAAAAATTATAGAAGCCATAATGGATTGTGCGGAAAAATTGGATGTGCGCAGAAAAATTAATTTTCCAACCCCGGGGCAATCTGAGCGTGATAAACCCATGTTTGATCTAGATTGAAGGAAGGCCGAAAAATTTCATCCGATTCCTTGAAAAAATCCAGCGCCGCTGTTTCCTCTGATGAAACGAAAAAGCCCTATAAAGAAGCTAAAAAGAGTTACCAAACTCTGATCTTGGATAAAAAATCTTAATTTTGAAAGGACAACCGTGCCAATCTAGAGAAGGTTAACGATAGTAAGGCTTTTTGAGGGACCGTAAATAAATTTAGAGGTTTGAAGAGAGGATCCATGTCAGTCCTTTCCGGTAAAGTCACCCTTTACTTGACTTATCATCCGCCTGTTAAAAAGCTTGGAGGTTCATTTACATTTAGTTTTTTTCGTGGTAAGACGGGAAATCTTACATAAGATATCCATTTGGGTGTTGGGTAGTGTCAGATTCTTGCTGTTCACCCCCTCCCCCCCCCCCATATTCCCTATTGATTCACGGCTTCAAATCACCTACCATCCTGATAGTCCACCTTCTTTTTGCATCTGCATCCAGTGCTCTATCAACTGTTGAAAAGTTGATTTTCTTTCTTGTGCAGCAATTCTTCAATCTGCATTTCCATCTTTCGTGTCGTAGATCCTCTTATTCTCGGTTTCTAGTAGATAAATGGAGATACAGTCCGCTATGAAAAGTATAGCAGGACCGGTCATCTTGCCGCATTACTCGGATCTTCATCCTTGCTCTCGTTATCTTAGCACCTCTTGGAAAGATTCAGGTCGAGCAGTTAGGCACACACAATACACACTTTGACATCGCTTGTCTTTTCGCGATTTATTCTCCCAATACATTAGGCCCTTTACAAGAAGAATTCATTTTTATCACATCAAGTATCGTTCTTCAGGAAAACTTGGAATCCTCCCTTGAAATACTATTTTTAGAGGCATAACGATGTCATTCGTCGCAGTCTCAAGCACTTCAAAAACTCCAACGATATTCAATGAAAGTATCATAGATTCGATTCGATGAACCTAAACTCTGAGATTAGTTATCTTCTGAATTTGACTCATTTAGTTATTTCAAAGTAGTCGCATCAGAATATTCAGAAAAACATATTAGATTTTGAAAAGTCCTACTGTTTATATCTTGACCTAACAGGAAGCAGCACTGTTCAATCGATATGGATTTTCTCAGAATCTCTTAGGCATCAGACTTTCTGTTATTCCAAAAGTATATCGATCGAAACCTTCAATAGATCTTCGAAATTCCCTTGCGGCCTTAAACCACACACTTTTGTGATTCCTCCACAATTTGATCATATTTTTCTTCCAACGGGATCATGATTTCCCCAGAGCAAACAAGAGCATACAGTCCTGAGTTTAGTAGATGTCAACGAAACACTTTTTTGACAAGAACCCAAGTTATATCATCTTGATTGTTCCCCTTATTGGGTTGCAACATTTTGTACATTCAGTGGATCCACGGCTCTCCGTAGTGCTACAACTACTTCTTGGAGTTTTCTCGAAAATAATTTATCACAATGCTCATCTTTGACTACTAAATCAATTAGGCATTTCCCTTCTTGAAAAAATAAAGTAATTGCATTAGCTTTACGCTTTCCCTACTTAAACTCTTATGGATGAAAAAGTCCATGATCTTTCCACCCTGAATCTTTTTCAGATTCTAATAAAATCAATTTTTACTGGCGATCTTTGTACTCCCTGATGAAGGGATTCCTTTAAACTAGCTTCCTCGACAGACCTATTAGCTGGAGGTTCCGCACCTGACTTCAGGAAGAAGGCCTGATGAAGGCTCTACTCGAGCTCGAGCTCGAATCTCTTAACCCACTCAGGTATGACCAAGAACATGACATTGGAATATCGCTGCTTTTTAGGCTCCTGTATTGACTGCATGATATCAAAAACAGTGAGGAAGACTCAACTGGGTTGCTGGTGCTCCTATCAGCAAAAAACGATCAATTGCTTTTGCTGAGGAGTCGATTTTTCCCACAAGCAAGACATGATGAGTCGTTCTCTTCATTAAATGAACTCCCTGGTTTCGTACATTTTTCCGTTTCTGATGTTCTTGAGCAAGTCTAGAAATAAGATCCTCAAGTTCATGCAGACAGACTAGCGGTCGATGATCTGTTACCATCTTAAACTTTTGATCCTACCGACAGGGTCTTAAATGCTTCAGACAAGAAACTATTGCTAATAGTTGTTCTGTAATAGTAAAGTAGTTAACTTCTACATTCGAGAGGGTCCTAAAGGCATAACCGATAGGAAAATCTTTACCACTGCGTACGCTCCTAACGCTTTATTCGAAAAATCAGTGATAAGCACAAACGTCTCACAAGGGGACCTTGAGGTCACCTAATTTTTGTTTTGGTCGATACTCTCCTTAATGATAGACACTTACTAGAGGTTTTCTGAGAAAAATGAGAAAGGCGCAGTTTTGGACCATTTTCGAGAGAAATGCATTTTAAGAGTTGCGAGCGGATGGTTGTTGAGCTAACGTAAATGTATTTTCAAGCACCTGGTAGCTCACCCGGTAAGGCGTTGAACTGAGAGTCGCAAGGTTGCACGCTCGATTCTCGCTGCCTGCACTTTTTTTTAAATTCAAAACTGT
The DNA here is from genome assembly GCA_011762715.2 of Neuroterus valhalla. Classification (NCBI taxonomy): domain Eukaryota; kingdom Metazoa; phylum Arthropoda; class Insecta; order Hymenoptera; family Cynipidae; genus Neuroterus; species Neuroterus valhalla. The sequence goes on along the minus strand of WSXT02183313.1, from coordinate 17,450 downwards.
TTTTTCATTAGTTACTTGATAATTTTTAATAAAATTATAATTTTGAATGATGGTTTAACAATTTTCAAGATAGAAAGTCTGTTTTAACCATTTATTTTCTCTCGTTCGGAAAGATGTGTATTTTCTCTCAAATTTTTCATTATTTGTAGTATTTATGTTTCTAATTTAAATTAGGAAATAAGTGTTTCAAACGAAAATTGCACGAAATGAAAATGTTTTATACAAAATACAAAAAATAAAACACAGGAATAATAGTTAATTATCTTTCAAACATTTATTAACTTACATTACCATTTATTCTGCATAATTATTATACATATGTATCATCAGGATTACGTAGCATCGCAATTTCCGTTTGAAACACTTATTTCCTAATTTATATTAAAAATATAAATACTACAAAATAATTAAATAATTATTGATTTGGAACCTGGGTGTTTGAAACACCCTTACCGGATGAGCTACCAGGTGCTTGAAAATACAGTTACGCTAGCTCAACGACCATCCACTCGCATTTCTTCAAATGCATTTTTCTCGAAAATCGTCTAAAATTGAGCCTTCCTGATTTTTCTCAGAAAACCTCCAGTAAGTGTCTATCACTGAGGAGAGTATCAACCAAAACAAAAATTAGGTGACCTAAAGCTCCCCTTGTCAGTAAAATTGGGTTCGGAGCATTGGTTAATTGGTTCGGTGCAGAGCTCATTACGTAGAACAGTAGATGCTCGCTGCTGTACCAGAGTTCATTCAAATACGACATGATCTTCAAAAAATAGGGTTAAGGTCTCGAATTTCTTAGCAAGGTTCGAAATGAATCGTATTTAGTAGTTTCTTCTTTGCGAGGTACCTGGGAATTAATTGACTTTCCTATAATGTTCTTCAAGAGAAGATGCATATAGGACTATTCTTCCCATACATGCGATGAGTTTTTTTGCTCGTTACTCAGTTAGAACTTGTTCCATTACGCGTTTGAACGATGCAAGCTAGAGATGCGTTTCTTTCTCTATATTCTGGGTGTATGGGGAGTTGTATAATTCAGAGGCGCACAACTCATCCATTTGTTTACAAATCTCACCCCAATGAGCAGATTAATACCTATATTCCTTGACATGTAGAAGTTTGTCACCTGTTGCATTGATTTCATGAGCCGTGAAATTTGTACAGCCCAAATTATAACCTAGCACATAAAATTGGTAGGGGAATCCAGCAATAATGAGAAGAAAACTTTCGTGCTCTCTTCTATTAATTACCTCGGAATTAACGTGCTCGAATGTTTCGGCAAATCTATGAGCTTTTCGTTTTTGTTCATATTCAAGGCTTAGGTTTTCGAAATCATATATAATAGGTTGAAATATTTGACATTCTTTCAATCCTTCAGGCAATAAATTTAGAAATACTGATCTAGAATTGGTTTTTTTAACAAAAATCTCCGCTTCACAATTTTTAGTTAAGACTTAAGATTTTCCTGCAAAGATATCTATTTTGCAAGAAATTTTCCTCAGACATCCCTTCCTCCAACAATTTTTTTCCAATGTCAATTCTTTTATTTCCTTTTGTTCTTGCAGGTGATTGGACAGATGTATGAAAAAGAAGCGGATACTGTTGTTTTCCAAAATAAACAGTATCATCAAGAAGGTTAAAAACTACGTGTTTTTTTTTTTGAGAACTCGACTTCGAGAATTCTGTCTCGATATATTGGGAAATATGATGATGAAACAGTTTAAATGTTATCTACATACACATTTCCTGTCTGCTTAGTAAAAAAGAGTTGTCGAAATTTACCGCAGGTATTGGTCCTACTCCATCTGGCTGCCAAAATGTGCATCCTCAAATTACATGATAAGATATATAGCAATATGTGATAATTATATTCTGGAATTGCTTCATACTTTATTTCCTTCGCGTTAGTTTATTGTTGCTCATTGTCTAATATAGAATTGCAGACTCACTGCCTGGTAATGGTAGGGTATGCATCGAGAATGTGTTGGCCCATGATTATAATCAAACTGAAGAAAATGTTCACACCTTTTACCAAGAGGAGAAAAGTGGAGTGCGAGTTACAACCTAAGAACCATCCACAAAAATTAATTTTATACCAGTGAAGTGTTTATTTTTTAGACGTTTTGAGATCAACGCACACGATTGTAAGGCTTTGTGCTATGGATTGTATTTTAATGGGATATATTTTTAACTGAAAAGGCCCTTCGTCGAAGGTTCAAAGCCTTTGCTAACGAAACAAAATATATTTTCAATCCTCTGTACGATTCACAGCACGAATCAGAGCAGAATTGTCATCAAACCATTCCTCGAATTTTGAAGTTCAAGTCTTGCGCCGAATAATAAAGCATCTTCATTTTTCATAAATGAATTTCGATTATTGTCGACAAGTCATAATGCATTATTTATGAAGAAATTTTCTCATGAAGAGAGGAAAACGAAATTATTTTGATAATACGTTCAATATACATGTATTTTCTTCAAAAAGAAAACAAAGACCTTATTTCCTGAAAGCTGATAAAGGCTGATAATAACCGTAGGTTCAATTGTAGCAAAAGCTTATGCTCTTCTGAAAGTTCACAAACCAAGTTAAAAATGGAGATGAATAGTGTCTTCCATTGGTTTACTAACTTGAAAATTATCGTCGTATTTAGCAAAATTTTTTTAACTGATTCAAGGTTCTGCAGAGTCATTCATAAAAGATAGGTGGGATTTCTGAGAAAAAATAAAACACATGAAAATTCACCCATCCCATTCCACGGTATCTCTAGACGTAGTGTCCATGTTTGACAATATTCCCTTGGATTCGGCTATGCAATGTGTCAAAGAAAAATGAAATCTTCATATAAACTTATCAAATATATCAAAAAATAAACAACGAGTTGCTGTCAGAACAGTTTTCAACAACACATTTATTTATTTGGATCATTGTTATTACAAACAAACACCAGGTTTCCCAATGGGGTCTACTTTATCTCCAGTCATATCCAATATCGTAATAGAAGATTTAGAATCTATAGCTTTATCACTTCCTAATTTCAAACCAATATTTTACGAACTATGTGTGGATGATGTATTCAACATTATTCCTATAAATAAAATCCAAGTTTCTGTTGATGCATTTAACAGTATTGATTTTTTTGTTCAATTCACTCATGAGATTGAGGGAAACCACACTTTAAGCTTCCTTGATTTGTCAGTGATAAAAAGATATGATGGTTCTATTCTGCAGAATTGGTACAAGAAGCCAACTTTTTCTGATCAATATTCGAATTACAACTTACACCATCCTTTCGAACAAAGAATAGGACAAATAAAAAACTTAATTGACAGAGGCATAAAACTTAGTTATGTTCAGTTTAGAAAAGACAATATCAATGAAATAAAAGAAACCTTAACACTCCATAATCATCCATTACGACTGATAAATGGTATGAAAAGAGAAAGAATACATGGAATTCATAACAGCTCTGGTAATAACAAAAAGTCAAAATGGTTAGAAACTCCTATTGAAAATGATAAGAATTTACCTCTTGCATGTATACAAGATTTGTCGGAGAGAATCAGAAGTTCCTTGAAGAAATTTATTATTAATTTTCATCTCGAAAACAATAATAGATTAGAAAATTTGCATGTCAATAAAAAAAAAAAGATTCAGAGTCAATGGAGAATTTATCAGGTGTTGTTAACCTCTTAAAATGCAGACGTTGTCTAAAGATTTACATAGGTGAAACATGCAGAAGATGAAAAACGCGAAAAGCTGAACACAAAAAATATTGCATAACAGGCAACAATAACACAAGCCTATGTCAGCACGCATGGTCCTTTGTTCATTCTTTTTATTTAGATTTCAAAAACATTAAGGTTTTAGTGAAAGAAATTATTACTCACAACAGAAAGATTATCGAGTCCATTTTCATTAAAAAGTAAAATAATTTTTGTGTTAATTTACAAACTGGAAGAATGCAAATTAAGATTCGTATATGTTTATTCTTCTCGGTATTATTATATTTTCTAAAATGTCGCCCTGCGATTGTAATGAATATGACTATGCACAAAGTTCTTATTTTCTCTTATTTATCGTACAATGATTTTATATTATTTATTTCAACTTTTGGACAAATAGTCCTTTCCCTATTTGTAAAAGAGGAGAAATAAGAAAAAGAACAAGTTACCAGGAATGATTCAATGTACAATAGTTCACTTTGTTCAATTTCGTGTCAACGATGTTTTCGCCAGGTAATAATTTTGATTTTTTTTTATATTGTCATTAGTTTTTATTTTAAATACAAGACTTCTTTCGAAATCGTGCATACGAATCTTTATCAGAAAATGTGTTTTGTTTTTCAGAATCAAATAAAAAAAAAAAATGTTTTCATTTGTACCTTGAAAAAGATCCAAAGTTGGGTGGAAACGTGGATGTATTTTATATCGCTTTTTAAACTAGAGAATACATGTATACTGAACTTATGATCGAAATAATATCGTTTTCCTCTCTTATGAGAAAATTTCTTCATGAAAAAAACGTTCAGAGACAAGAAAAATTTCAGACTTTGTCTTGAATTTTGGACCAAAAATTTCTGCATTATTTATGTTTGTAAAACAGTAAATATGTCTAGAAGATTCAAAAGTGGAGCACTAAAAAGGGAACAAAAGAAAAATAGAGAAGAATTTGAGAAAAGAAGGTGGAAATTGTCAACCTATTTCACTTCCATATCAAAGCTTACTGATGACACCAGCAGTTTGGATTTAATCTGTTGCGCATAGACGAGAATCATCAGGTTTGTAGGTTTGATTCTTCAGATTCAAGTTGAGTGGACTGTGGAATTTATTCCAATTTCAATTAGAATTTTTCAAAATGATTTGATATTTTTTGGAATAATATTGAAACTCGTTAGCAGTATTCGAAATTACAATCTAAGCATTGTAGGCAGTAATAAATCGAATGCGAAATGAGGAATTACCCATTTTGAACATACTTACAGGTATTTTAATTAAAAAATTCTCATCAAGGAATTGGATGTAGGCATACTATTATATTTTTACTGTACAGAAGAGAACTTTTCTTTCTCTTGCTTTTTCTTGCGTTGAATTTATAATTTGCATTTCATCTTTCATTTTCCTTTCGTATGATTTCGGTTTTTCGACAACAGTTTATTTAATCAATTTCTTACCGTAAAATTCAATCCAATCAAACAAGAGGCACAAAACGGAAAAAACATTTAAGGATGATTCAGAGTTAATACATTATATTATTCAAAAACTATTCGAAAAAATTCAATCAAAGAAGAAAGCTACATGGTCAAGAATTAGTTCTTCCATTCGGCAAGTTATCCTAGAAAAAGGGTCTCAATATTTCCAAACCGAAGATAGGGACTTCACTGCTTCTAATTAAGGGTAGCTTCTTTGACTTAGTTTTGTCATGAAATTCTGAACTATTTTAAGAAAACCAGCATATTTTTACAATCAGTAGAGCTATATATTGAAAAAAAGGTCAAGCACTTCAGAGGCTTCGTTTCTCAGAATTATCATCGTGAAGATAAAAGAATCGAAAGAAAAAAACTTCTATTCAATTTCCCCAAATGTTTATATTGAATTCAGAATTTTTCAAACATTCCCATAACGAATTGTAGATGTAAAAGATCTTCCTTAACGATAGCTAGAGTCAAGTCAGAATATTGTTCAACCATGATTGACAAAAGACTATGACGAATCAGCTTGCTGATAATAATTAACAAAGATCTGCTGTACTCATTGTCTTTCGAAGATGTAATAACCGGATGCTTCTGCTAACAGAGAGCGCGAAAGAACTTCTTGAGATAAATTATTATTTTTTATATTGCTTATTGCAAAGATAATAATAAATTTAGTTCTTAAAACTTTTAACTAATTATTCTTTATTTCTGTATACAGTTTGAAATACAGATATTTCATCACACTGTAATCCACTCAAGACCCTTCTACTCCCGTACTCAGAGTGTCCTGATATCGTTCGATTGCTACTGCCAGAACCTGATGGTCCTGATCCTGAACCTTATCTTGGATTTGCTAATGAAACGGGAGCATTAGAGGAACCTCCAGCTTCAAGGCCGTCTGTCCTATTTTCATAATTCAGACATCCATCACTCGCAGATCTATGGCTGCTACTCGGTTCTCAACCATTGGCACGAGGTATATTGATTTCCCCTTTCCCTGGGCCTCAGGTAATTTATTCTCCAATTACTAAGGTAAAAATGATTTCCATAATGACTTCAATTCTATTATTTTAATGATAAAAATCTCTTAATATTTCATCATTTTTTGTAATTGTTATCCATCGTTTATGGATATGCTTCTTACGAATAATCCAACAATTTATATTTATATCATTTTTTACTTCACTTTTCAAATAAGATCAATTCGATTTGAATCTATGAGAATTTCCTCCTAACTGAAATTGTATAAGGACGCAAGTAGGCCTATGAAAGATGGCCAGCCTAGGCCATAACAACAAGTCGGATGCGAACCATGGAGAGGCAAAGAGTGCTATCAGAGTTGATGCAGAATTGAACAAACGAGGCAAAAGGGAAGTGAATGCACAGGCTCATTTGTGAGGTATATCTGTGCCCAAGCAGGCAGCATGAGGGGACAAGTTCCCTTTCTACGCAGTTACTAAGCGGACATAGTATGACATATACTCATATTTCCACCACTGTAGAAACACACTGCATCTCCTGCGCGGTCGTTAAGCAGCGGAAAGGAAAGCGCCGAGGAGTTCCTCAGCTGACTGATAACGCAAGAAAGATGAAGACGCGAATGCTGATTTCATAACCATACTAGGATGCAGTTGCGGAGTTGGCGAAGACTGTGCTTCGAAGCAAAGAGAGAGAGAGAGCAACAGTAACAACAGAAGACACCGCATTAATCACCCCTAGCATGTGTCGAAAGCTGGCTAGCCCTAGTCGTGGTTCTACCACGCTACTAAGTATGATGTGTATACATACTTAGAGTAAAAGTACTAATTGGAGAGCAATCTTGTAAGGGTGCGCAAGTCACATGCATTTAATCAAAGGTTGACAAGCCCATCGTACAGCTGAAAATGTGTTGCAAAGGGCAATGTATTCAGATGTAGAAAATAGCTCTGATTTTTGAAAAGGATTCATTTGACTCTTCTAATATTTTGTGGAGATCTATCGGTCTTGAACTCCTCAAGAAATAGAACATTTATGTTAGGTCAAATAAACAGTTGCAGGAATTTGCGCCCAAACAAGGGACTCGATAGATTATTTTCATGAAATATTCATTTAAGTCAATTTACAAAGTAGTGTTTACGTATAGGTTTTGCGTAATTTATATGATTTTGGATGTCATTTTTATAATTTTCGACAACACGAATGTACCACACGAGGTTTTCCAGATGAATTTTCTGGCACTTTCGATCGCTCCTGGCGAGGGTTTTTTGATCTGCGAAACTTTATGCGCTATTAAACAACTCTTATTGGAGATGCAGGCTCCTTTTTTTGGAAGATTTCACTCGTATACCATATCGGTTTTTTCGGATGATTTTGTCGCCATTTTCAATCGCTTTTGGCGAGGGTTTTCTGACCTGCAAAACTTCTGGCGCTATAACACCGCTCTTAATTGAGGTTCACGCCCCTTGTTTCAAGTGGTTTCACTCGCGTACCTTATGATGTTTTCAACCCATTTTTTCGTTCGGGAAAACCGGCTGACATTTTCATATCCGAGCTGTGCAGACTGCCAAAAATAACGTTTGATGATCTACCAACTTCGGACCCCCGGATTGCAACATCAAACATCGTGGACCTTATCGATACTGTTCTATTCAGCTATCTCTGGGACTATAAGTATGTGCGGGCTTTTGAAGCATGCGGTGTAGGAGGAACACTGTTTGACAAGAGTGAGATGAATTTGCTTAGATGATTAGGTCACATTTCAGGAATGGATGGAGAACGTTTAACAAAGCAAGCGTATTCATGTCAGGTGACAGGTAGCATACCCAGAGGCAGACCAGGGAAGGAATGGATAGAATTTGAATAAGAACGTTAAGAGAAAAAAAAATAAAGAGTCGTAGGAACACAAGAGCTTTATGAAAAAATCATGGCATAACGAAAATTTCAGATATTTATTGCCGTTTCTTGCTGCGTTTGGGTATTGATCTTAAATCAAAATTTTATGGTGGGAAATTTGTAAAAAATATAATTATCTGAAATGACCAACAATTTCGATTTTTATAACTGAATCAAGATTATTCTATTTATTACGATGCACGTAGAAAACGCAGGCATGGAAAATATAATGCCGATGAAGCAAGCAATCCTCTCCATCTAATTGATTAATAATATTCTTCCTTACCGCCGTTTTTATAAGTTACTAGAAAAATGGTTGAAATTACGATCGTAAAGTCAATTTCACAGCGATCGGAGACATGATAAGCAGGAGAAATGTTCGCTATTCGAAAATAGCCATGGATATAAAAGAAGCAAAAGATGTTTGTCGGTATAGGGATGTATGGAGAACATTTGCATTTACTAAAACGAATAAAGCCCCAAGCCAACGATCTTGAATACTGATGAGCCCATGCACGGATAATGCTTAGTCGATTATCCTAATGACTTTTCAAACACCTGCACGTGGGGTATTTGCTAGAGAGATCGTTCAGCGACCCGTGTCGAAGCGATGTTGCACAGGTCGAGTGCGTCTCGAGTCGAGGTCAATACATCCCAGGCCCAGGATATCGAGCGTGTTAATAATGGGGCGCTCGCTGATGTTAAACCTAAATTGAATGAAGTCTCTACTAGCGTTGGCTCACTTTCTACTAAATTTGACACTTTAAATGAAAAAATTGACCATGTTGTTTTTAGGATTGACAAAACTGAAAAACTAGTAGATGATCTCAACTCCAGGATAACCACAGCTTAAGGTACGCTTGGAAATATCGAGACTCTTCAATCATCTTTACCCGATGCTAATAACGAAACTCTTACTCGTCAGTGCCTAGCAGAAATTGAGCAAAGGTTTGCTCGGAATAATAACATCATCCTATTCGGCCTTCCCGAACACAATTCTCCTTCAAATAGCACCTCATCTTCAAGCAAAGACCAGCTAAAACCTCAACCTTCGAAGTTGATGTGCAAGTCAAAGGAGTCGGCGCATGCGCTTCGCATGCTGTCCTGGATGCAAAAAAGAATGCTGCAAAGAAAGAGCAATTGCAATCGATTTGGATTCCTCTCGATCGAACAGAGGCGCAAATAGAAGAAATTGCCACACGTCATCTGAAAGGAGAAGAGGATCTCGTACTAACTTTCAGAGGTTCGATTCCTACAATAACGGTATTGCGCAAGTGCACGAATGTTTCGTTACGGATTCAATCGTCCAGCCAAGTGGGGGTCAAGGAGTGAGTAATGTAATAAATGTGATAGATGTCCCCTCTACCAAGGCCCACGTAAGTAATTCTAACATGCTGATTTCAGTCTATTATCAAAATGTCAGCGGCGTATGCACCAAGTTGCCTCTACTTTGTCAGGTAGTACCGTCAACCTCCTGCAATATTTTTGTTTTCTCCGAGACATGGCTTCATAATAAAACGAACTCTGGAGAATTAGGCTTCTTTGATTGTAATGTCTTCCGTTGTGATAGGAATCATTTGACGAGTGACTGCTCACGTTGGGGTGGCGTCTGAATTGCTTCGTTATCAAGCCTAGGGTGTATTTAGGTTCCCAAGAGTATTGAGACGGTGGAACGTCTGTTTGTTAGATTTCCCTCCTCTACCAACACTTACATCATTGGTGCTTTCTACATCCCACCAAATACAAGTATAACGAAATATTTTGATATGTGAACGGCTTGTGAGGATGTAGTGAGCTCCTTTCCTGATGCTACTGTCTCTATCCTTGGTGATTTCAATATGCCCTGCGCTTCATGGAATGTTGATCCTGGCCAGTATCCTAGTTGCATCCCGAAACCAGGCTTATTGCAAATGCAGACCGATATTTCGAATTGTGTCTCTGATTCTCTAGAATTTTTTAATTTCTAACGTTACAAGTTTTGAATTAAAAATAGCAGTTGACCCGCTCTTGCCTATTGACAGCTATCAACCTCCGCTCGCTTTTGATTTCAATATTACTAAGACCACTAATGAAATGTATAAGCGCAATGACTGTACTATTACACGTCATGATTTTAAGTCTGCTCACATTGCTGCGATCAACAACTTCCTTCACGAGGTAAACTGGAATGATCTATTTGACAACATTGCAGTTGATGCTGCGCTTGATATTTTTTATAATTATTTGTATACTGCTCTTCATTATTTTGTTCCTCTTGAAACGATCAAACCTTCAACCTATCCACCATGGTTCAATAGTGACCTAAAGTATCTCGGCATAGCCAAAAAAGAAGCACACTTAGCGTATAAAAGGTCTCGTAGCTTGAATCACTATCTGATATTCTCACAACTTAGGGCTCAATGTAAAACCCTATCTAATACTTGTTACCCTAATTTCATAACTAGAAGCAAAAATTCTAGTATCGAGAATCCCAAGTCTTTTTGGAAATTTGTCAATTCTATGCGTAGTACTAAAAGTCTACCCAACAACATGTTTCTTGGTGATGAACAGGCTGATACGAGTAAAAGGAGGGCTAAACTTTTTGCTAAACACTTCAAGTCTGTTTATAGCGCGACGTACACAAATGATGTTCACTTTCCGTTAACTGATTCAATCGATTTGCCTGGAATAATAATTAGCCGTGATGCGATTATGTGTAATATATTAAAACTTGATGTGAATAAGGGTGCTGGACCTGATGGTGTACCTCCTTATATCATTAAGTTGTTTTCCTTATCATTGGTTCTTCCGATAATTTTCATATATAACATGTCTATTTCACATTGTTGTTTTCCTCAAGGCTGGAAAAAAGGAACAGTCACTCCTGTTTATAAATCAGGGAATTGTAGTGATATTAAAAACTATAGACCAATAAATATATTGAGTACCTTGGCCAAAGTTTTTGAAAGTATTGTTTATGATCAATTATATTTAGCTTCGACCAATACCTACATTGATAAGCAGCATGGCTTCTTGCGTGGAAGATCCACTATTACTAATTAATGCTCTTTTACACACTTTGTATTTCAGTCTATCGAACCCGGCCCCCAAGTGGATGCGATTTATACAGATTTTTCGAAGGCTTTTGATACAGTAGATCACAACATTCTGCTGACGAAGCTTAGATCCCTGGGACTCGGGTCACATTTTCTATTTTGGATCTCTAGTTACTTAAGTGAAATTATCAAATCCGTCCGAATCGAAAATAAATACAATGCATTTCTGGCAACATCCGGGGTGCCACAAAGGTCGCATCTTGGCCCACTCTTTTTTATCCTCATTGTAAACGATGTTGGAGCCGTTTTTAAATTTTGTTCCTTTCTGCTCTATGCTGATGATATGAAAATGTATGAAATGATTGCTCTCTAATAGACTGCATTGAAGTACAAAGTGATCTTAATAGATTACAGGACTGGTGCACTTTGAATGGGTTGCGAGTTCGGGACCTGGGGCTCCTCTTGGATGAAGAACTTTCCTACAATGACCAGGTTTCTGATTCTATATATAAATCTCTTAGATCCCTGGGCTTCGTTATCAGAAACTCTTCGATGTTAAGGAACCCGCTGGCGCTAAAGACATCATTTTTGGTTCTTATCCGTCCGCATCTTGAATATGCGTCAATTATCTGGTCTCCATTTTATATGATCCATAAAATCAGACTTGAGAGAGCTCAAAATGGTTTCCTTTGATTTGCGGCCAGACAACTAGGTATGACAATGAATAGACGTAACCATAACTACGATGGAATAAGAGCACTGTTGAACATCCCGAAGATAACTTCGAGATTTGTATTCTGTGATCTATGTTTTCTTTACAATCTTCTAAACAACAAAATTGACTGCTCTGTTATTCTTGCACAAATTAAATTTCACACTCCATCTATCTCTCTCCGTAACTATTCATTGTTTAATAGGCTGGATCGAAAAACGCGTTTTTTCTTTAATACAATTCTAATAGCGCGGAAAACTTGCGCATGGGCGTCATTATGAAGGAAAAAATTAAAAAAACATTTTTTTTTCAAAAGTTGAAATCGCGCAGAAAGCGAAAAGAAGAAAGAAGAAGGCGAAAGAAGGCGAAATGATGAAAAGAGTGTTTTCGATGATTTTGAAACATGTTCCAAAACCCATAAAAGTTGTCTTTCTTATTTGTAATGATGTCAGAACTATTCAAAGTAGTTTCCCTCATTGTGAAAACCCATTTAAAAACCGTAAGAACGCCATTTTCCAGATCTGATGATAATTTATTTAACACATAAGGGGTTTGTTATAAGACTAAAAAAGTGATTCACAAACAAATGTATTATCCAAGCACATCATATTGCTGCTCTTAGCTTATTTCAACATTTAATATATGCTGAAATGACCCAGGACTCACGGCAAGAACGTAGCTGCAAGGTGAGTCCCACTTCAACCAACCAACCAGGGTAAATTGTATTCACAATATTTACAGTCACTATTTACTTTGTACTATGCATATGTTCCTTGTATGCAAAAGGTTATTTACTTATGAGCCCCTCTGAATTCAGATTTTGAATTAATTGTGGGCATTATCTGCCTTGATTTTGAAGTAGCTCTTATATAACCATGTCGATTCTAACGATCGCACACTTTTCCTGTTGCCTCTGTAACCAGTTTTACACTTCTCTCAACTGACTGGGTGAGGCATATGAAAGAGACATAAAAAAACCTTCAATAAATTTTAGTGCAAACGACTATAACTTATTGATTGGTAAATCTGTAAGTAAACACCGCGGCCGCTACTGTCCAAGACGCCAACTAGAGACATTGCTTCTTTATTGAACGACAAAGCTCTACCAGAGTTTAACTACCTTGAATTCCCATGCCACACCCAGTTAGTTGACAGGTGTGTGAAACTGCTTACAGAGGCAGCATGAAAAGCGTGTGGTGGGACTGGTGGAGAGTTGGGACTCGACTTGCAGCCACGTCCTCGCGGTGAGTCCCGGGTCATTTCAGCACGGATTAGATGTTGAAATAAGCTGAGAGCTGCAATATGATGTGTTTGGCTAATAAATCTGTTTGTAAATCACTTGTTGAGCCTTATTACAAGCCCTTCATAATCAATTGTGTGTTCAATAAGTTCACAAGCGTTCAATAATCGAAAATCATATCTGGAAAATGGCGTTTTTACGGGACTGTACAACTCACGTATACTATTGGAAATTTAAAGTTACAATGCGAGACCTGATGCCCACCTAGCAAACTAACCAACATGGCTGCCTATGGGATACACGTTGCATCGTTTACATGCGTGTTGCACTCAAACAACGCGATAATAATCAATTTTGTGTCACAATAATTAGTTGGAAGTACATAAGAATTTTATTAAGTTAATATAAAATCTTAAGAATGGAATTCTCCTGGAACCATAGAAAGGGAAACGATACTTGCAAAGGAAATGTGTGCTGCGATGTCAATCGCGGCTCCAAAAAAAATATCAACACTAATTTGAGTTTACATAAAGTACCAGAGTTTGTCAATGTATGATGAAATTCGATACAGTAAAAAATCTTGTTGTTAAAGCATTGTTTTTGATAAACGCTCAATACAAAAGTGTAGCAACAATGTGCTTGCAACAGTGGCTCTTTCCAGCTTCGCAAGTTCAGTCCATGACAGTGACAGACACTTGTTTATTGATCTCACTGTTGTTATTATTATTACGAATTATCGACAATTTTTACGTAATTGTATGTGGCTCTGAAGCTTTCCTCTTGTACTTAAGCACTGGTAAAAATATGTCAATCCTATCTTCCCCTTTATAAGTCATTCCACACTCGATTATAAAACCAGAATTGATTGCTCTTGCACCTTCGATCATGTTTCTGAAAGACGGCGTTGCAACAGCATACTCACACAATGTTTTTAGGGAGAGTAGCAACATTTTTATCACATTTAAATTATACTTCACTTGAATGAACGTGCTAAGCCTGATGCTAATCATATGCATGCCGAATCCTATAGGCAGCCATGTTTGTTTTGATACAGCAGAAGCAGGACAGGTAGAGGGCTAAGGCGAAGTTGTCCGTTGAGTCCTTTGCTGTTTAGTATTCCGTTGGCAGATCTGGAGGAAAAGCTGAGAGTGAAAGGGAAGGGAGACACGATCCTAGGCACCAGCAAGATTTACTCTTTAGCATATGCAGATGATGTCGTACTTTTAGCAGAGGTCGAAAGAGGAATGAATCTGTTGATGAAAGGCTTTGAAGAATACGTAATAGGGAAAGACCTAACGGTGAATGTGAGTAAGACCAAGATAATGTGCTTCAGGAACAAAAACAGTAGAGTGGAGTATGAATGGAAGTTGAACCAAGAGACGGTGGAGATAGTAGAGGAATTCTGTTACCTAGGGTTCTGGTTTGAGGCAGGGGGAGTCAACGAACTACAAGTAAGGAAAAGATTAGAATGCGCCAGTAAAATAATGGGCCAAGTGTGGGGTATGGGGAAGAGAAGGTTTGAGGATGATTGGAGGATAAGAGTTGGAAGGAACAAAAGAGAGTTGAAAGTCTTCACAAAAGATTTCTGAGATAGGTGATGGCTGTGAGTTGGAGCTATCCAGGGTATATGTTAAGAGAGGAACTGGGAAGAGAGAAAATGATAGTGAGGCAACTAAAAAGAGCGTAGAAGTTTGAAGAGAAGTTTGATAGGGGAAAGGGGAGCAAAATTGCACAAATATGTCTAAGGGAGATTAGGAACAGAGAGAAACGAGGTAATTCAGAAAGTTCAAGGTAGGAGTTAGAGGGACATAAAATGAGGAAAGAACAGGGCATGCAAGAAGGGGGGGGGGTGATTGGCAGGAGTTAGAATTGGAGATGATGGTAAGACATGGAGAGGAGATGTGGAGAAAAGTTATGGAATCAAAATATAATAAAAGGTACAAGACGATTAAATGGGATTATGGTTTCGGCATGAATAACAAACTCACTTCTTCGCACGCAGTTGTGCCTAATTTTTTTCATAAAATCAAGGTTAGGAAAGATCCAGACAACACAGTCCAGAATATGCAAGACCGACCCAGTAAAGGCCAGATTGAGTTCAATTAAGTCAACAAACATGATAGGTGGAACAATAAAGCCCATAAAGGACACATTGAGAAAAAATCTGACAAAAAAACCAATATTGGGCATGATCCAGCCAGTGGAGGCCTGATCAAAAGGATCTATTCAACAAGATCAGTGTTTGGATTAATTCAGTCAACGTCGGCCAGATTGAGGAAGATCCAACTAATAAATGAAGATTGAACATGATTCAGCCTATGAAGGCCATATAAGAAATGATTCAGCCAGCACAAGCAATATTTGGAACAATCAAACCTATGAAAGGCAAGATCGAGAGAGATCCGGACAACAATATCAAGATTGGACATGACCAAGCATGTGGAGGCCAGGTTGGAAATACTTCAGTCAACAACATCTAAGTTCAAAACAGTCCAACCAATAAAGGCAAGGTTAAGAAAGCTACAGACAACGAAGTCAAGATTAGGCATGATTCAATCAGTGTAGACCAGATTGAGATACATTTAGACAACAAACATAATAGTTGGAACAATCCAAACAAAGGAGAAAAGATTCAGAAGGATCCAGACAATGAAGTAAAGATTGGGTACGATCAAGCTGCTGGGGGTCAGATTGGAAATGATTTAGTCAACAACATCAATGTCCGAAACAATCCAACCAAGGAAGGCAAAATAAGGAAAGATACAGGCAGCAAATTCAAGATTAAGCATGATCCAGTCAGTAAATGCCAGATTGAAATATTTAGCAAACAGATGCAACATTGAGAACAATTCAGATAATCAAGGCAAGATTGGGAAAGAACCAGACAACAAGACCAAGATTGGGCATGATACAGTTAGTGGAAGCCACATTTAAATTGATTTAGACAACAAAGGAACCATTTTGAACATTTAAGCCAATGTGGGTAAGATTGGGATAGATCCAGACAATGAAGTCAAGATTGAATGCGATCAAGCTAGTGAATACCAGATTGAAATTGATTGAGCCAGCAAACGCAAAATTTGGAACAACCGAGCCAATGTAGGTAAAATTGGGAAAGATCTTACAATAAATTCAAGATTGCGCTTGTTCCATCCACTGAGGGCCTGATTAGGAATAATGTATAGCCAGCAAGACCAATATTCAAAACAACCCAGCTAATGAAGGCAAGCTTGGGATTGATCCGAACAATTAATTCAAGCTTTGGCATGATACGGCCAATAGAGGCAAGATTTTGAATCAATTAGCCAATAATGACAAAACTTGAAATGATCCAGATATTTAGTGCGAGATCATCCAGACGATTAGGACTATTATGGGAAAGACCTACACCTCTGCGACACATTTTCATATATCTATGACAATAAGGAGAGTTTCTCATGGCACCCGATTTTCAGCATCAATGATTGCATGGATTATTTTTCTCGTGGGGCATCGAATATTTTGCTTATGACATACATATCCGAGAAACCAAAATACACTGCAACATGTGCACATGTTCTAACAGTTCGAGCACTAGACTTACAGGTACAGTAGTAACCTCGCACAAGTTTCAATTTCTCGTCATTCATTTCGTCATATTCGTTTGCAGGTTTGTGATCAGTTTCGTACAAAGGGTTAGGGCTGATTTTATCTGATATGTACCAATAGCCAACTCTCCTAAATAGTTTAAGAGGTGTATTCGAGGAGAATCGGATATATGTTCACTTTTTTAACGAATTAATCTCTCAGTGTTTCGTGTGTGCAGCCACTTAACTTCAATCAGGGCCTAATCGCGTTTGATTATCTGGCTTTTTTGAGTTATGTAACTGCTCCGTAACAAGACGGTAATATTGTTATTTCCGGTTACGTAACGATTTTTACTGCCTGGTGACGAACTCTTTCCATAACTGAATGGTAACAATGTTACGTAACATTTTTACCGTATCGATATGTAATCGTTTCATGCAAAAAAAGATGTCCCACTTATGTAGCATTATGATGCTACAACTGTGATTTTACAACTATGCAAAAATGTGACATAACTGTAATGCAAAAATCGTGTCAAATTCGTTTTGTAACTTAGTTATACGCACGATCTATAGCAATTTAGCTACACATTGTTATGTGAGTATTCTGTTATGGAGTTGCCGTGTAGTTCTATAAGTTGTGTGTAATGCACATTAGTAACAGCTATGTAATAATGTGATATCCATTCTAAGTAGGAAGCGTGTAATATTCGTTCTGTAAATTGGTTACATACATGATATATAACAATTGTGTAACAGCGTTATGCAAGGGAACTGTAACGGCGTTACTGTGTAGTTCTCTAAGCTTTACATCATTCAAATTAGTAACGCTTATGT
>WSXT02183302.1:0-20866 GCA_011762715.2 Neuroterus valhalla | reverse complement strand
TAACCTGAAACCTCAGTTTTAGGCCAGTCCTGAAGATGCGAACTGTAACGTTCGCGAAACGTCAACAACATTTGTAGATTGTACACGATCGAAACCCGAAACAACTTCATTTTCAAGACGTGATTCGTCATGGTTGTCGGAGAACGCTGTTTATGCCTGCTACAGTTTTCATTGACAGCTTATGCGAATCACGTTTCTCATTTCAGGAGAAGCTGAAATGATTATTACAAGACTATTGCATCGCGATGTTACTTGAAAAATCTTATTGCGCAGAAAAATTGAGTACACCTAGTCGTTGTATAAAATCGTGTTTACTTCAAGGTGTATCCGATCACGAGTTTACTGCACACAGTGCATCACACGCAATGACAATGAGAGAGCTTTGGCAACAATCGAAATGCTATGGAACGTATAGGGCTGCATTTGCGCAACTTCGTAATCGAACAATTGCGTGAACAAATGACGGATTCTGCAATTCTGTTCTGAGGAATCATTCATCTCCATGAAATGCACGATATTCTTCATTGAGAATTTTCAAAATGTGTAAGTTATTTTTTCTCCTATTATTACACTGAATCCACATTACTTTATGATTTTGGACTGATTTATTCCTATAGGGATTCTACGATCCTTCAAAATCTTGAGAGAAAGTTGAAAAACACATTATAGCTATGATGCAAAGTAACTTCATTTCATCTTCAGAAAATATTTCATGCTTGAAAAATGCAATTAAGGAATGTCATTGATTTCATCTCATAACATTGGTGACGACGTTCCGCCGTGCGTGTTTATTTTCACTCACATATGACTCGAATTATATATTCCACCAAAAAATTGATTGTCTTCCAATATTGCGAAAGCTTCACCACTTGATGTTGTTATCACAATATATTCTTCTGTTGGCAAAGGCCCATATTTACGAGGTCCTGTGTTCTTCAGCAATGTTTTATTGCCTGGAATAACGTATCTTCGAAGTTGAAACACTCGACGTAGATTAGGATAGGGACTGATCCGAATGAGTTCAAGACGTTGATATCCAATAATTCCGAATAAAACAGGACAAGGATTCCTTGCAGTAGGAGATCTGGATCTTTCACGAATAGGAGACTCCTCCTTCTCAGGAAAAGGAGATGGTTGGCCACTCGGGCGGGAAGACTCAGGCAAAGGATTGCGATTCAGTAAACACTCTAACTGCCAACCTGATTCTGTAATGGAAAACAGGAATTACATTTCTTTCATGAAGAGGAAACCCAATGACAGTAAATAATGCAATCTACAGTCGACGATCATAAATCTGAAGTCTAAGTTTACGTGATCTTATTCGTTTATCAACACGTATTGTTCCTTAGCGATTAATTGAATTCAATCAATTTTCCACATAATCTATTATTTTGAATCATTAGTTTCCCACTTAATTTTCTATTGCTTAATGTGGGAAAGTTTTCCTTATATATACTTATCTTCTCTCACACGCGCATCGCATGCTCTTCAAATTCATTGCAATTATCTTTAGGTGTTAGCAACTCATCTAATTCACTAGCCCTATTTTCGATTAAGGTAATGCAACCAGCGCGTATATAGAATTTGAAAAATGTTCAAAAATGTTAAAATTATCATATATAGGAGTTTCTAAAATTCAAGAAATATACGACAATTCATACCAGTGTCCAGACCTTTGGGAATCGATGAGTATTTTTTTAGGGTAATGGAAATGCATGGAAGTTTCTGTTTTGTCATACTTTACTCAGGCTTGAGAATTCTTGTCGCGGTTATGAAGTAGTGAATGGTGTTTTTCCATCTTAAAGACCCGACTATCGGAGACTAGAGCCCTCGTCAGATAACAAGCAAACTGATCATATCTCCTTTGTCCCAGCGTTTCTGTAGGTGGGCCCTAGTTTTGCGATATTGAATTTTTGAAAATCACGCTCGCAGCAGTAAACCAACTCCTACCTAGTCTGTTGCTTCACGTTTATGCAGTAATAGTGGCTCGAAGGAAAAGAAAAAAAAATATAACCCTTGCGGAGATTTGATCTAGCGGCATCGCAGTGGAAGGCGAGCATTCAACCGCCGAGCCACTATCACTACATGAACGTAGAGCAACAGACTAGGTAGTAGTTGGTTTACCGCTGAGAGCGTGAATTTCACAAATTTATTATCGAAAAACTAGGGCCCACCTACAGAAACGCCGGGACACGTGTGCGATAATTATCAATATTCTATCGATTGATGATGGTCTTAATAAAATTTCGATACCCCAGTCCGGAGCTTCCCCTATAAGTTCAAAATTTAAGGTTTGACAACTAATTACAAAAGGATGTTATAGCAAAAATAAAAGAAATTTCAACTGAATAGTCGACAAACGTCGTTTACGTTTGTATGTGTACAAACATACATAAATGAAGAATACCCTCTTAGAATTTACATACGAATATAAAGTCATTCAAGGACGTCGTTAAGCGACCTCTTCGCATCGAAAACGAACCTCTGCTGTCTGTTACAGAGGAGAAAAATAGCTGAGAGCTTTGAGAAACTAAAATTAATAACCAATCGTAGACAAAAATAAAAAGGGCAAATATGAAACACATTCTAGACCCAAGAACTGAATTAAGAATGATCAATTTACTCCAAATCATCGTCGGTCTGCTCGCCGTAAGTAGGCAAGAAGTATTTTTTTGAACATTCCTAATTAACGAATCAAAATTAAATCGTTGAACGAGCAGAACGCACGCGAGAAGCGTTCTGAGAGACGTTTATCGCCGTACTCTGAATATAGATACGATGTCAATTTCGTGAAACAAAAACGTGACTCGAGCGATAGAAATTTCACGGAAATTGAACAAGCGAATTATAATGAAACATTAAAAACAATTTCCTTAGGCAGCGTTGAATTTTTCTCGAGTGAAGTCCATTTCAGGGACGCGAGTCTTAACGAGATACACGTAGAAGATATTAAAAACCCTATAGGAAACGAGCAATTTTCCGAAATGTTACCTCCCCTCAGTGACATGTTAGCACATATACCAACTCTTAACGGGGATTCAATTTTTGTCGAATCCTTCATCCTTGGCTGCAGAAGAGCAAGTGACAGTTTAAAATAGATGCCCTTGTTAGATTTGCTGGATTTAATTTCGAAAAAGTTATCGGATCAGGCAAACGTCCTACTGAAACCTCGCCTTCGATCATACAGCACCCTCGATGACTTAATTCTCGATTTGAAACGTACTTTTGCAATTCCCACGAACGGAGCTTTTTGGATGTCGGAAATGGAAAAATTTTCCAAATAGACGATGGGGAAGTAGCAATTTATGCAGGGAGGGTTCAGAACATAGTCGAAAACTACAAACAAGCGGTAATAGAAAGTTAACCAGCAAATGCAATTGACGGAATCTCTGCTGAGGCAAAGATTTTAATTAAAAGTCTTAAAAAATACTCTTTAAAACAATTCCTAAATGGGCTTTGAACAAATTTCCGACAATTAGTCATCACATCCTAACCCAGCACGTTGAAAGAAGCAGCGACATTGCTTACCAGGTAGAATTGGATGCAAAAGATGTAGCAATTCTTGATGAATTACGAAATCCAACAAGAGTAACGTCCCTTTCAGATACGGGCAGAGCAAGAGTGCGCTTTACAAACCTGACAAATTCGACATTTAACGATAAACAAGGAGGCAAGGATTCAGAAAGACTACCCATATCCCGAAGTTCAAATTTTTGCACATTTTGCGAGCGCACTGGTCATATGATTGAAAACTGTTTCCATATCCAGCGTATTAAAGGAAGCAGACAGAAAAAAAATCGAGGTGCGTTTACTTATTTCAGGAATCCAGATATTTCTCACCATCAGCGCCCAAAACCATTGAAACGATTATTATGGATATGATCAAAATACCTTCAGTTTACAAGAACAATTGTGAAATGGTTAAAGAGACCGATCTCGTGATCGATATCGCGGCAGATCACGAGGTAAATACCCAGGTCAATTACAAAATCAATTTCAAAACCAACCACAAAGTTATTACCCTAATAAACCCCAATACCAGTATCAAAACAACATCAGATTCAGTATCAAGATGAACCTCAAAATAATTGCTATCAAAATAAACCAGAAAACCAACCCCAACATCAGTATCAAGGTTCTGCCCGAAATCAATATCAGAACCAACATTAAATTCAATATCAAAATAATCCGCAGAATCAATTTCAAATGAGACCAATAAATTTTCCGAATAATCATCTAGGCATTTGTCGGACCATTGAACAGCCACATAACCAAGCCCCTTTTACTCTTCCGAAAAATCTACAAAATACCCTTTAAAATCAATTTATTGCAAACGAATCGTCCAACACAAACCAATTGAATTCGAACGCCAACACTACTCGTCAATTGGGCGCACAAATGAGTGGCGAACCGATTACACAGCCACACAATGAAAAATCGATTTTCGGATCTAGAAGTCAGACCATGTTGTGTATATGTTTTTGGGGTCGCTCAATCCGGATCCGAAGTCCATTTTACCCCATCAAATCAGGTTTTCGACATAACCTCAAAAAGGCTCCAGAGACACTCTAAAATGAAAAGTGATGGTGGCCGGACTTCTAGACCGTATTTTATGTTTTTTGAGACACTGAAACCAAATCCGAAATTCATTTTATTTCGTCACGTCAGGTTTTCGAGATAATCTCATTTTTAGGTGCCTATGAAGGATTTTCGAGGTTGTGTCAGAAACCTGACGTGATGAAGTAAAATGGACATTGGATTCGGTTCCAGCGACCCAAGAAACACATAATATGGTCTAGCACTCAGACCATCATGATTTTTCATTAAAGGGTGTCTGTGAAGACTTTTTAAGGTTATATCGAAAACCTGATGTGACAAGGTAAAATGAACTTCAGATTCGGTTTCAGCGACCCAGAAAACGTATAATATACATGGTCTGACCTCTAGATCCGAAAATCGATTTTTTTTGTGTGGCTGTGTTATCAGTCGCGCCGCAGCAGAAATCAGCCTTCACGACGAGCAACCATCCATTTGAGCAGTCCAGCTCACTCGCCAACTATACTCCTCACAAGTACGGGTTTCAGAAATAATAAGTGTGAAGTGCTTCTGGATTCAAGAGCGGAAATCAATGAAATCAAAAACAGCGTTCTATGCGATTGGATAGAAAATAACTCAAATATTATATTTGAAGTAAAGGGAATAACGTCAGATCTAGTGCTGACTTCAGGTTAAGTGAATTTAAAATGCAAAGATCTGGAAGTGAGTTTCCAAATAGTATCAGATTCATTTCTAATTAAGGAAGCGGGAATTCTAGAAAGTGCATTTTTTTGGAAGTACTAGGCAAAAATTGCTATGAGTCAAGGTCACTTATCGTGAAATATCTTAGTGTTCCCTTCATAACGAGAAATACTTTATTCCGCCGCCTATAAGCAAGGATATAATCTTTATTAGAGTAAATAAAACATACTGAAATACGGTTACTTCCCCTTGCTTGATGCAGGTCCAGGTCTTTACGTTGGCAATGCTCTTGTCTCGATGAGAAATAGTATAGCACTAACAACTGCAACTAATGCCACTGAGTCACCAATCAAACTAATAACACCAGTGGTCAAGGTAATGCCATTTGATCTATCTGAAGCACAAGTATATAGTGAAAACGAGTCAAGAGAACACAAAGCATAAAAAATTCCGTCTTCAAAAATCTGCACCGCTCAAATAGAAAATGCGATAGGGCCTTCTGACAATGAGGAACAAAGATTGAAGTATCTAACAAAGATCCTAAATCTTCAGCGCCTGAATGAATTAGACAAAAACCATGTAATCAAATCGATAGGACCATACGCAAACTCATTTTATCTACGAGGTGGCGTTTTGTCATCCACAATTGTTGTATACAATAAAATACCTACCGTGGATGACAATGCAGTTTTCACCCGTCCATACAGACATCCGCAATGTCAGAAGGAGGAAATCCTTTTACAAACGAACAAAATGTTGAATAAAAATATTATTCAACCGTCAACATCTTGCTATAATTCCCCGCTATTGGTTATTCCCAAAAAGCTGGACCACCAAGGAAATAAGCGTTGGAGAGTGGTGTTGGACTGTAGAGCGTTAAATGACAAAACGATAGGAGATGCCTACCCACTACCGAATATAAACGATATACTCGATCAATTAGGGAATGCAAATTTTTCCACTGTGCTCGATTTGGCCTCCAGGTTTCATCAAATTGCGATGAATCCTGCGGATAGGCACGAAACGGCATTTCCAACACCATACGGCCACTACAATTGTTTAAGAATGCCCTTTGGTTTGAAGGGAGCCACAGCCACCTTCCAACGTCTTATAGATTCCATCCTTTTGGGGTAACAGGGACTCAAAATGTTCGTCTACCTCGACGGTGTGATTATCCACGCGGAAACCTTAGAAGAACATGACCAAAAATTTCATAAACTCACGAAACGCCTAAATAAGGCAAATCTAAAATCGCAACCAGAAAAGTGCGGATTTTTCAAACGGGAAATCGCTTGTTCAGGTCATATTGTTGGTAATCAACAAGTTATGTCAGAGATTAAAGTTCATTAAAGTTCATTAAAGATTTCGCGAAAATATCAAAGCCTCTTATTGATCTAACTAAACCATTGGTAGAATTTTTGTGGACAGAGCACTGCAAAAAAGCTGTCGAAATTTGGAGAGACAAACTCTACGAAAAAGCAGTTCTGCAATTACCAGATTCCGACAAAAAACTAATCCTTACATAAGATGCATCAGATAAAGCCAACGGGGACGTGTTAAGTCAAGGCGATATTAGGAAAGATTTGCCAGTAGCGTTCGCATCGAGAATTCTAGAACCACGTAAAACGCGATACTCCACAATTAAACGAAAATGCCAGGCAATAGTTTGGAAAGTGCGTCACTTTCGCTTATACTTATATGGTCGAAGATTCAAAATCATCACTTACCATGAACCTCTAGAATATTTTGAAACCATTGACCATACAACTACAAGATTAGCAAAATGGCGCATTGAACTTGATGATTACGAAAACGAAATCAAATACAAGCCAGGTAAACTCAATCGCAACGCCGATGCATTATCGCAAAAGCCCACTCAGCAAGTAATGCAAGTTTAACCACTTGCCAGTAAACGGAAATCTCGACCAACGACAGATGAGGAAGGTCGGGAACAGCCAGGTAAACGCAGTAAAACTACTCATCAGCATAACACACGACAACGACAAGAAGAATCTTCTGACAATCCAACACCGGAGAAACTTCCTAATCATACCAAAAAAAAACGAGTAAGACCACCAAAGAAAAAAATAAAGATTGATCAACAACAGAAAAATGCAGGAAGAATGGAAGAAGATTCAGACACAACAGACGCCGCATCATCCTCCACTACAGAAAAATAAGAGGACGAGGGACATCCAGTTGCGAAGCCAAGGAAATTAGACTTGTCTGGAGCGCAGGCGGAAACCAATCAATCAATTGGAATTGATATTTCAGAGGAAAGCACCGGAGCAAATTCCGACTTAAAACATTGTGATAAGCTTGACGAGTCACAAATAGTTCAACGTGAGGTCGGAGATGCTGAACCACCAACTTCTAAGCAAGTTCAAAATACCATTGAAAAATCTGATGATCCAGTGTAACGAAGGAGAAGCAACTCAAATTTTGAATCTAAAAAAGAAAAAGAATGCCTAAGAAAAAAATCCTGCGATGAAAACGAGCCACAAAAAAAGATTAGAGACAAAACGGGCTCAAAAATCTACAGCCCAGAGATAACACCCCGATCCAAAACCGCCACCAGCACTAGACTATGACTCTCCAAGCAACTCGGCCCAGGAAAATTAACGAACGGACGGAGCGCCTAAATTACAAAACACAAGTCGCTGAACAACCAAAAAGCGAAATAGTGGTTCAGTTGTTCGAGAAAACATTACAATTTCAAAAAATAATTTATTTTCAAAAAAGGATAATATGAAGTTTTTTATCACGAATGATGGTATAACAGACACAACCATTACTAGGGCATTATTCGAAAGGCAATTCATAAGGGTAGAGAATATCATACCAATTAATAACTTTTGCGGAAAAGTTACACAGATTCAAAAAAGAGAGAAACACCTTTTTGCCCTCACGATACAAGAATCTTTTGTTGAAACCCCATGTAGCTCCGACATCAAACTATGTTTACAGCAATTAAAAACTCTAATGAAAAAAAAACAACATTACTTTAATTAGCTTTTTGAACGACTGCGAACTTTTTACTGCAGCGATCTGGGAGAAAATCAAGAAACGAATGATAGAAACATTCCAAACAAGCGCAAAGACATAATTATCGATCAGCACACTTGTGCAGCAGCCGGTCACAAGAGAGTAGTAAAAACACATCATCGTTTATAGGGGCAAATTATTACAAATTAATTGATTTTTTTTGTGGAAACAACCTTCCCCTATCAAACTTCTGTCTTAGTATTCATCATTTTTTCGAAAATTTCATCATTTCATTTTTATAGTTATTTTTATATATTGAAATGAAAAGTACATATCCTGTCAAAAAATATTGAAAACAAGCTTAAAGATATTTCTATGGTAAAAAACTTGTGTCTCTTCGTTCTTTCCTTAGCTTGTGTCGATTGTCCAAACATTTAATTTATTCATTTTCAATATGGTTCTCTATGAATGAAGCAAAAACTACTTGTCCAATGAAAAAGTAAACTGTACTAAATTTTTAGATTTTTTTTGATGCACATTTTTCGTTCATTTATGTTTGTCTGCACCATGCATAGTTGAATAGTTGTGAAGGTGATTATGCAGAGCTCCCAGAAAGAAACATTTTTGTTTTCTACTTTTTTTAATATCTTGCGTTTTTGTCAAAAAATCCTCATTTTTGTTCATATTTTCGAATTTTAAAAATGCCATAACTCTGATATCTTTGTTTCCAACCAAAAGAGTCATAGAGATAAATTGTTTCAATTATTACTTACTACAGAAATCCGTACTTACAACTTTTCAGTCTTGAAAATAATAGTCTCAAAAATTTTCAAAATGCTCCAACTTTTTAGGTTTCCATTCATAATAGCTGGCTAACAAACTTGATCTTAATTTTTTGACACTGAAAGAGTGTAGCAAAGGCCAATAAACTAGATTTGTTTTTTCGTAAGTTATCGTGCCCGCAGACAGACAGACATACATAAATGCATACAGAGAGACATTCACATCCGTAAAAACCATTTTTCTGGATTCAGGGGGTCACAAAACGTGGACGTTTGACAAAAACGGGTAGGGGAGGGGGGGGGGGGTAAAATTTTACACAAAACTTATACCTTCTCTGATGAGAATGCAAAAATATAAAATCATTATACGATAAATAAAAGTAAATAAGAACTTTGTACATATTCATATTCATTACAAACGTCAGGAGGACATTTTGGAAAATACTTGCCTAGGAAAGTTATCTGATATAAAACTGAGCTTATTTTGATAAGAACGTTAGGTCATCCAACTAAAATCACAGCACGGGACATTTAAAATTGACGAAAAAACATCAGTTTAACAAGCAATAATAGACATCATTAATATGCATCTTTCAGTTTATAAATTAACAGGAAATTATTATACTTTTTAATGAAAATGGACTCGATAATCTTTATTTTGTAGGTAATAATTTCTATCGCTAAAATCTTTCTGTTTTTCAAAACGAAATAAAAATATATATTACTATATATTACCTTGATCATTTCCATGTTCGTCAGTCCTTCCAAAACGTGACAATAAGTCCCTTGTTTTTGTCGGCACACTCGATGATATGTCTATGGAAAGACGAAAAAAAATAATGGATTTGTAATGTTGGAAGGGTATTAAAAATATAAAAGCGTACTTGAATCAAACTATTACATTCCGTATAAGACGGTTGCATCCTGCCGAAAGAAAGAAAAAGAAAGTCTTTCCATTGTAATTGCTATTAAAGTTTCCTTTATACAGCAGTGAAACTGAGATTAGATTTGTTAAACAACCTCATTTCATCCTTTGTTCATCGTCATGCAGAGAACCGATTCAAAGTCTGAGTAAAGGTTACACTCCATTCATTCTGTAGAATTCCGCCGACACAAAGAAACAATAGTATTTGAGAGAGTATATCAAATTTCAGGATTGTTGTGAAAAAGATGGTTTTTGTGGTGAAGTTTTCTCTCAACAATGAGGTTCACTTTGCATAGCTTTTCAGTTTCTAGATATTTGAATGTTAAAGATGTCCTACATCATTTTCCATATCCGAAGAATGGTGGGAAATGATATGTGTGCAAATAAATTGATTTTCCATTTGAAAATGAAAAGTTTGAACAGTGAAGCATTGCTTCCATGCAGACATTGCCGGCTTCAATAATATAAGCGCCCTGTTCGAAAGTGAAAAATGCGCCCCCTACAAGTGCTACTTGTTCACGCCTGACTTATTCATTCGATTTTCTGCTCCCTCCCATTTTTTGGCGACCTATTCGACGAGACACCTCGAACTACCCTATAGCCGGCACTGCATGCAGAAAGTATTGCTATGAAATATTTCCATTTAATCATGGAGGCAGAAAAAATTATATCTCTTTCTTTTTGAATAAAATTATTCACCGCTATGATTTTTCCTGCAAACATATATTCGAACCTCAAAAATAGAAACGCTCAATAAAAAACGCGATTGTATAACATTATAGTATTATATTATATTTGAACAATGATAGTAGGCAGTATTCTGAAACTTCTGTATAAGCTACGTTACCTCCATTCCCAATAACAATAGCATTTCTGGAAACATTACTATGAAATGAAATCTTCAAAAAGTAGAGTTATTTACAAACGCGATCTATTTTATATAAAAAAATATTGAAAAAAATAATCTCACGACTGAAGCTAAGACCAGACTCTCGAGGACATTCATTCTTTCAGAACTGCAGAAAAAATAATCAACGCAGGATATCCAGAACACCCTAACTAGTAATTGTTTTGATGTTTCGTGCATATGATGTACTGGGTAATATATTTTTTTTCCTTTTCTTGGTGCTAAATCGCGTATATGAATTATTGTGAAACTTAATTACATGAACAATGATTTATCTTCATTGTATAACCTACTCAGCCTCTTGTTACCTTTTGCACGAATTTTCGCAATTTACCTTGTCAAAATTAGAATTTATGTTCAAGGTAAACTCTAATTCATTCTTATATAATATCACTTTTTTCCACGTCATCTTTTCTGACTGAAAAGTAGAGGAGGGTTTTTCCGTTGAACATGTTTGTTGATGAGATCGCCATTGATGGGACTTCCACTAATAACCAACAAGACTACTGGTACTCTATTTATTCAGTTATCTCTGGTCGCCCGTAGTTGGTCACTGATTACGAATCTGATGTCAAAAGCTGAGGGAAAAAAATGCGGATCTTATTTTGTAAGCGAGAGTGCCAAATAACTTTACTTTCTAATTCCCTTCCAAATTGGTATCGTAGATATATTGGAATATTTGGTAATACTCTCTCCCTGTTACGGGTTTGAGAGTCTCGGCATAACCTCTCTATTTCTTTGCACACCTCACCACTAACTCAGGGGTGAGGGGGACCTACAGTTCAAGGTGGGTTCCAAACCACCAGCAGGAACAGTTACCCCATACTTAGAGAACTTAAAGCAAGAGGTACCGGGCTCACGACTCTCCGTGGCCCGCCGAAGCTCTTCCAGAGTGCGAGACGGGAATCGAACCCACAACCAGACAGCGTGGATCCAAAGCTCATGCCTTAGCCCCCACAGCCAACTGACGTAGATATATGTAAAAAATTCTTCACTCTTTATTATCTTTAAATTCTTTATTATTAACGTAGAAAATTACTTGCACATAATCATTTCTTTCGAGCTAAAGGCGTTTGTAATATCAAACATGTGCACATTTTCTAACTGCTATTCCCGCGTTATCAATAATTATGCAAGAGTGGCATCGTTGTGCAGTGTTCTTCTTGGCGTGCATTTGAAGGAGCGTCTATACCTAATTGCTTTCGATGGAGTTCCAAGGATGACGTCCTGGACTTTTTTTGCTGCGTCTTCTTCCACTTCTTTCCTCAATTTCATTTGGGTTAGAAGAGCCGAGCTCATTGGAGCTATGGTGATGATGAATAACTAAGATTTTTCTGCGTTTGGTCCTATCACTTGAACAAAAGATACTATAGCACCGAGCCAAGCACGGTTCTTATGCCCAAATGCACTCTCGTTCCGACTAGCATCCTTTCATTTCCTTGAGATTCTTGTAAGCAAAACTTTCTTTTTTTTTAAGATGATTGGCATCTCGTAAACGATGCCCATTTCAACAGGAACATTTTTCTAATAATTTTTGAGCATGCTTTTTGGCTGCGAGGAAAATTAGATTCTACGATATCGAATGTTTCTCTCCTGGTCATTAAAAAAAACTTATTGTCAGGTGCAGCCTCTAAAAAATGTGAAAACAATGTCTGCTTATGAAAATTTTTCGATTACGATAGAAAGAGATAAATCAACATATCAGAGCTACGGATCACTGTTTCGTAACGGAGAGTCTGAGCTTAATTTGTCAATACGCAGGGACTTGAGGTTTCTACTTTTCCACGTTATATGGACTGATATGAAGCTTGCAACGAGAATTAAGAATGAACTCAAAATCGCAGCTATGCGCAGTTGGTTTTTTTAATACGTGACAGAGAAAAGGTTCATCATCATTCCAGCTATATATCTCGTTGGAACTCAGTAGAACCTTTTTTATTTTGATTGAATAGTATTACTTGAAGTTGTTAATTACAATCAATAACACCATAGATAGATATAATAGTCTTCTCCAGGATACTACCAGAGAAGCATTGTTTTCCTTCAAATCTATTTTTTGACTTTCACAATTGGGATTGGATCTTTTTTAGTTCTGTCTTACGTCTACTTTGCATGTAACAAAGATGTTAAGACACAAAATGAGTTTTTTTTTGCAATACGAAATCCACATTCAACACGCGTAGTGCAAATATGATTGCGATGTAACGTTTGACAAGTTGAAATTGTATGATACAAAAATCCCGGTCAGGATCAAATAACATGATTAAAACTTCTATGGCTTCACATAATGGAGATCTCGGAAATTTTAAATCAAATAGTTTGTAGCATTGGCTACTAAGCGTACCAAATTTATGGATCTGATGGTCTCATTTTATAAATCACCTATGCATCTAAAAAGATATTTCACCCAATGGGTTTGAAACAGTACGATTTTATTGATAACACACTTTCAAAATACGACATTCATTTCTATGAACATTTGGTCGAAAATTTATAATCCATAAAAATATGAAAATTCTTTTAGAAAGTTTGAACTTATTATTCAGATATGCAGAACTTTCAGAGAATAGACACGGACATGATATTCGATCACTTACTACTCAAGGAAACTAGATTCCTGTAACAAGGTTCTCCATTTAGATTTAACAAATTGAATCAGCTTCATTACACTGACTGTTTCTAAGGAAGAAGACGTGATTCGTCATGGCTTTCGAAGAACGCAGTTCATGCTTACAAGAGTAAGATCGTTTAATATTCTGTTCCAGTGGTATAGGGGGCACAAGCGACGTTTTGATTGACACCTTATGCGAATTACGTTTCTTATTTTAGGAGAAGTTGAAATGAATATTACAAGATCATTATATCGCGATGTAACTTGAAAGATCTTATTGAGCAGAAAAATTGGATATACCTAGTCGTTGTATAAAATCGAGTTTACATCAATGTGGATCTGATCGCGAGTTTACTGCACACAGTGCATCACACACAATGCCAATGAGAGAAAGTTTGGCGTGAAAAAAGCATCCAGACACCACTTAACGCTGCGTACTTGCCATTTATTAGGGTCCACGCACGATTCTTTAGTGTTCACGTAGTGGCCAGTAATGTGTTACGCAATGAAGATAAAAACACGACTGATTCGATCGTACGCATCACTGGCCATAGTCTAAACGCATCAATAGTTAGTGCGTGCGCAGCACTCACTAATGTCATATTGTCAGTTTGAAAAACAATAGAGAATTACGCCAATGCGCATGAAACTTTAGAGCAAGAAACTTCATGCGGGTCGGCGCGACTCGCATGAAGTTGTTGCGACCCGCCATATTTTAATCATTGCTGCGTAAGGCATCACTGACCGCTGCGTGAACATTAACGAACACTGCTTACGCAGCGTTCAGTGGTGTTTCGCGACTTTTTTCCAGCAAACATCAACCATTGGTGTTTGGGTTTCTCCGTTTACGGAACATAAAAGGCTGCACTTGTGCAACTTCGAAATCTGCAATTCTATTCTGAGAAATCATTCATATTCAAGAGAATCGAGATTTCCTTCATCGAGAATTTTAAAAGTGTGTAAGTGATTTTTTCTTCTAATATTTTACTGATTCCACACTGCTCTATAATTTTTAACTGATTTATTTCTATAGGAATTTTAGGATCCTCCAAAGTCTTGAGAAAAAGTTGAAAAAGACATTATAACTATGATGAAATGTAACTTTATTTCATCTTCAAAAAATATTTCATCCTTAAGGAATTCTATTAAGGAGTAAGGGAGTTTGGCTTACACGATTTACACAATCTATTCTAAAATTACGCAAGACTATGCGACGAGGTCCTACTGGACAGTCGTTGATTTCATCTCGGTGCATTGATGACAACGTTCCGTCGTGCGTGTTTATTTTCACTCGCAAACGACTCGAATTATATATTCCACCGAAAAATTGATTCTCCTCCAATATTGCAAAAGCTTCACCACTGGATGTTGTTATTACAATATACTCTCCTGGTGGCAAAGGCCCATATTTACGAGGTCCTATGTTCTTCAGCAATGTTTTATTGTCTGGAATAACGTATCTCCGAAGTTGGAACACTCGGTGCGGATTAAGATAGGGACTGATCCGAATGAGTTCAAGACGTTGAAGTCCGATTCCGAGTACATTAGGACAAGGATTTCTTGCAGTGGGAGATCTGGATCTTTCACGAACAGGAGACTCCTCCTTCTCAGGAAAAGGAGATGGGCGATCACTCGGGCGGCAAGACTCGGGCAAAGGATTGTGATTCGGTGAACATTCGAATTTCCAACCTAATTCTATGATGGGAAACAGGAATTACATTTCTTCCATGAAGAGGAAACCCAATGACAGTAAATAATGCAATCTACAGTCGACGATCATAAATCTGAAGCCTGAGTTTACGTTATCTAATTAATTTATCAAAACGTATTCTTCTCTAACTTTTTATTGAATGCAATCAATTTGCCACACACTTCAGTATTTTGAATCATTAGTTTTCCACTGAATGTTGTATTGTCTACAGTGAGAAAGTTCTCCCACAAGTTCTTTTGTTTATATATACATAAACTTCTTTGGCACATGCATCGCATGCTCTTCAAATTCATTGCAATTATCTTTAGGTGTCAGCAACTTATCTAATTAACTAGCCCTATTTTCGATTAAGGTTATGCAAGCAGCGCTCATATCAAATTCAAAAAATGTTCAAAAATGTTAAGATCGTTAGATAAAGGAGTTTTAGAAATTTAGGTAATTTACGACAATTCATAACAGTGTCCAGACCTTTAGGAGTTAATGAGTCTTATTTTAGGATAATGTAAATGTATGGAAGTTTCTGTTCTGTCAGACTTCACTCACGATTGAGAATTCTTATCGCGGCTATGAAGTGGTGAATGGGGTTTCTATGTCTCGAAGACTCGACTACGGGAGACTAGTGGCCTCCTTACTTTACAACACGAACTGATCATAACTCTTTTGTTCCTGACTTTGAATTTATACTAATATTTAGTCTAACTCAGGACCACATTTAGTACAGAGCCAGCGGGGCCATGTCATCGTTGCCCCTAACAATTAGCGGCTCCTACTAATGCGTAAAAATTGAAAACTTTTGGATTTTTTCGAAAGATAAATCCTAAATCCCGACGATACGATTGTAAAAAAATGTCTAGAAGAACGCAAAAGAATGAAATTCTGAAATATATTATCCGTAAA
Source organism: Neuroterus valhalla (assembly GCA_011762715.2). NCBI lineage: Eukaryota > Metazoa > Arthropoda > Insecta > Hymenoptera > Cynipidae > Neuroterus > Neuroterus valhalla. The sequence goes on along the minus strand of WSXT02183302.1, from coordinate 4,810 downwards.
CATATTGTTTAACTTGAGGATACCCTGCCGAATGTTCGCCACAGGGCCTCTAAATTCTACTCCCGGCCCTAGTAGGACCGACGTTATGAATAGATACACGACCTTATGATACATACATGTATTCTCTGGTTCGAAAAACGACATGAAATACACCGACGTTTCCAAACGTCTTTGGGTCTTTTGAAGGTACAAATGGAAAAAAAAGATTTAATTTGACTCGTTTTTTCTTAGTCCTCCTCTTTCAGAATTAGAATTAAGCATTTCTTCCATTTCAAACTTTTAGCGCGTGCTGTGATTTACTTATCGTATAATGATTTTATATTTGAAGGGCTCCACGACAAAACCATGAAAGTCCACCGGAACAAATTTTTCAGGAGAAGGAAAAAACATTCTCGAAACTCGAATTCTAGAAATAAAACAAAAATGAGGAAGTACAGTTAAGATTTGTGAAGCTCTAGAGATCTTAATATACAGAATTTTGAAAAAGTTGATACTTTTTTATATAAATAACCTCAAACATCATCTGCGGTCAGAACCGCGTAAGTCCATCCCAAATTTTTTTCTTTTTTTAGACCCAGTGTTATAGTTTAGGTTTCTGCTTGTCTATGTTCGGTAATCGCTACTATACATTCTTTCGAAATATGATTATCTTGTTTATCTTATTCCCAATCTGATGAAGTGCGTGAGGTGTGAGGACCAGAGACGGAGATTCAGTGTGAGGAGAACTTCGGATTATTTCGAAAAGATAATATTTTCCTATGATTATCTACAGTTTATCGAGATAATACTGTAAATTACACTTGCAAAATGATGAACAAATCGCCCAGCAACACGTGAATCAACGCGACTAAGCAGACTCCGTTGGAGACGTATGCGCATTAGTGTCGCGCAGGTGGGCCCATGGCACTTACACGGTTATGGAACACCACGAATTTTTAAAAACCTACTCCCGGTTTGAATTTTTACATATCCTTCTACGGCAATGTGTGGTAGAATTTTAGAGAATTATTGAGGCAATAAAACTCGTTTTCAGAAAAATAACACTCACACGGTTAGGCCATGGAACCCTTCATCTTTACATTCTCATCATACTGAAGAGGTATTGGTTTTATGTGAAAATCGACTTTCGCGGAATTTATTAAATCTCCACGATTTGAGACCTCCTGTTTCCGAAGAAGTAGATTTTACCTTGGTGTCTGTCTGTCTGTTGTCGTCATCGTCGTCGTTGGTGTCTGTATACTCGATAACTTTCGAAAGACTTATCGGATTGGATTGCTCTTTGGCACACATTTTGAGGGACTAGAGAAACAGGTCAACTTCGTTCACCAGCTATTTTGGATAGAAAATCAAAGAAGGGGAGCATTTTGAAAATTCTTTTAGACTTTTTTTCAAGACTCAAAAATTGTAAGTACAATTTCTTGTAGCACGTGAAGAGTGAAACAATTTATCCGTTTCATTTTTTCGATAAAAACAAAATTGTCAGAGGTAATGTAATTTCAAAATTCCAAAATATGAACGAAAATGATCTTGGGAGCCCTCCGGAATGATCTTTGAAACTATTTGATTTTCCTCAATAAATCTTAAATTCAAATTTTGGTCGCACAAGAAAAGATAAAAAATAGAAAGACTCATTTTAGGTCAAACTACGTAAGGTGCGGGAAAATATAAATGAACTAAAATTGTGCACCAAAAAAAGGTCTACAAATTTGGTAAAATTAACTTTTTAATAAGACAAGTAGTTCTCGCTTTATTTATGAAAAAGCATTTTAAAAAATGGAAAAAATGAATTTTCGTACTATTGACTCAAGATCAGGGAAAATCAAATGGACACAAGTTCTTTACCAGGAAAATATCTTCAAATGTGGTATCAACTTCTTTAACAGGATACGTAGTTTCCATTCCAATCAGGAAAAATAACTATATGACTTTTGACGGGTTTTCCCCTCTTCCTGTTTGTAAAAGAGGGGGACTAAGAAAAAACAAGTTACCAGGAACGATTTAGTATACAACAGTTCAGTTTGTTTAATTTCATGTGAACGATGTTTTTGACAGGTAATATTTTTTATTTTGTTTGCTATTGTGATTAGTTTTTCTTTAAAGCCAGGGTTGTTAGAAATCATGCATACGAATCTTTATCAAACAAAGTTTTGTGTTTTTCAGAATAAAATTTTTAAAAATCCGTTACCCTTTTCTAATGTAATTGGACGCATTTGAAAAATCTGTCTTCAATTCACTCTTTTCTCGATTGACGCAATTACAAATTTGTTCTTTTTTGCCTAATGAGTAAAATGTTCAAATTTGATGTAATTTTCAATGATTCTTAATCTTTGACATCATATCCTAGCTTGCAGAGAATTGATTATTTCTATCGAGCACAGCATAATTATCAGGCAAATGTTTTCTTTACAGTTACGATTACCTTGTTCATTTTCATGTTCCTCGTTCCTTCCGAAACGTGACAGTAAGTCCCTTGTTTTTGTCGGCACATTCAATGACGTGTCTATGAAAGGACAAAAAACGTTGAAGAATTTGTAATGTTCAAAATGTATTACTAATGTCACGCGATCTGAAGGAAGACCCCTAAGCGGCCAGACATCGATTCGTTGATTCCAAAGGTTCCAATTGGATTCAAACTTGCTCTTTAAGGTGGTGAAGTTAAAAAAAATCCATCATTAATAATTTATTTAGTACAAGCGTTCAAACATTGTCGTTTGGTAGAGCTCTCGAGACTTTTCCCTCGACACGTACGCATGCGCGAATGCCGTGACTGTGTGACATTCCAGCGATCGTGAACGCTCGGTTTTATCATCATTGTAGAGAGGGGAGAGGGAAAGAGAAAAACTGCCTGGCCCGCAGACGGCCGAACCGATCGAACTCACACACACAATAGACCTCTACAAGTATATGCGATGGAAAGAGAGAGAATAATCGGAAGAGTCCTATGGGTCCGTCACCACTTCTCTTGCTTCTACTCTAAAATAACGTTTGGCCGCTTGGGAGTCTTTCTTCAGATCACGTCATAAATATAAAAACGTACTTGCATTATACCATTACATTCCGTATAGATCGGTTGCATCCTACCAAAAGAAAGAAAAAAAAAGTCTTTTCATTGTAATTTATATCGAAGTTTCCTTCATACAGTAGTGAAACTGAGATTAAATTTGTGAGACCTCATCTATTCCTTTGTTTAGCGTGATGCAGAAAAACGATTCAAAATCTAAGTAAAGGTTACACTTCGTCCATTTTGTGGAATTCCGCCAACACATTGAAACAATAGTATAGAGAAAAAGAGAGAAAGCATATCAAATTCCAGGATTGTTGTAAAAAAGGTTTTCGTGGTGAAGTTTTCTCTCAACAATGATATTAACCATGCATAGCTCTTCAGTTTCTTAATATTTATGTGTTAAAGATTTTCTGCATTATTTTTCATGTTCAAAAAATGGTGGGAAATGATATGTGTGCAAATAAATTGATTCTCGATTTGAAAATGAAAAGTTTGAACAGTGCAGCATTGCTTCAATGCTTCTTTTTGGATAAACTCATTCATTGCTATGCTTTTTCCTGCATACATATGTATATTCGAACCTCAAAAATAGAAACGCTCGATAAAAAATAGCAATTGTATAACATGATTGTATAATAATATATTTGAACAATGATAGTAGGTAGTATTCTGAAACTCCTGTTTAGGCTACGTCACCTCCATCCCCACTAACAATAGCATTTCTGGAAACATCGCTTTGAAATGAAACTTTGAAGAAATAGAGCTGTTTACACACTCAATCTATTTTATATCAAAAAATATTCTAAAAGAAGTTTCAAAGCGTCTAGTTTACACTAGAAAATTTTTATATTCTAGCTTCAAAATTTTATATTCCGCAAAGAGTAATAGTAGATACATTACTTACAAATAGAATTGAAAATAACGACTGAAGTTAAAACCAGGCTATCAAGGATCCTCATTTTTCCAGAACTGAAGAAAAAATAATCAACCTAGGATTTTTAGAACAACATAACTAGTGATTGTTTTGATGTTTCGTGCATATAATGTACTGGGTTATATTTTTTTTCCTTTTCTTGATGCTCAATCGCGTTTATAAATTATTGTAAATCTTAATGACATGAACAATTTGTTATCTTCATTGCATAATCTTCTCAGCCTCTGGTTACCCCTTGCACCATGTTTTGCATTTTACCTTGTCAGGATTAGAATTTATGTTCAAGGTAAGCTCAAATTATTCCTCATATAATATAAGTTTTTTCCTCGTCATCCTTTTTTGACTTGATAGTAGAGGAGTGTTTCCCGTAGGGATTAAATATTCCAAAAGGATTAAAATGCGCTGAATCATGTTAGCGTAAATCATTCTCCGGCAGACACCGCAGTACCTTGAAGATATATCCAGGACGTTTAGTAGGAACATGGGCATCTATTTGGATATCTTATAATATTCGAAAATGCAGTCCTTGGATGAGTAACTGTCCGGAAATACCACGTGCTGTTGGCATGCTGGCATTAATTTCAGTAACATAGGACTTTCAGAAAGTTGCTAAAAATCTGAGCCCTGTTTATTTGGACGCAAACATTCTTCGATTGTACAGCCAACGTCCAGTGACGCCTCTTCCACAGCTTGTTCTAAAATTATTGCCTTCTCAGATAAGTTTGAACCAAGTTTCTGATATTTCAAATTTTAGTGTCATTTAGTTCAGATACTCTAATTCTTGAAGAATCGCCCAAATTTAAGTATCAATATCCAAATGAGACAAAATACGGAATATGAATTGTTGATTGAAGTTATTTTATCGATGTATA
>WSXT02183291.1:0-20868 GCA_011762715.2 Neuroterus valhalla | reverse complement strand
CATTTGTAAACCAGTATTATGACGATGATTGGCACAGTACTAACAGCCAGTACTGGTAATCCTCCTACATTTCAACTAGCGCAGTACCGCACGGGTCGTGAACTCTGGCTAAGATCCGACTGTTCCCCCTGGGTATTCACGACAGGGTATTACACTAAGGTTTCAAAAGAACTTGATTTCGCCATATTTTATTTGTGAGAAATGTTTAAAAAAATTATTATTTTTGAAATTTGGCTCTGTGAGTCTCTCTGAAGTTCATTTACAAACACTTCTGGCTTCATTTTGTCTGATTTGGAAGATTTGCGACCTGAAGGTGGTTTTGTGTATTTCAAAACACAGTAGAGTTCTGTAATTTTGAGCGACCCAGAACCGTCATTCTTGCAGCGGTAATGTAGTTTCTCTTCAACCTATTCGTAATAATCATTTTGAACACTTTCAGCACCGATTCTCAATATAATTTTCAGTTCTGTAATTATAATTGAACAGTGTAGATGATTAACAGAAAAGTTCATGAAAAGTTCGCAAGTTTGAACGCGCCTAGGGCGCGCGATTTTCGTTCGCGCGTTTCGCGCTCGATGATAATCTCATCTTGCTCTCCGCGCTCGGTTATTAATTTACCTCGCGCTCCGCGCTCGGCCTTTGTACCTACCTACAGTTGCATAAAAAGCTTGTGAAACTCAAAAGCGAAATGTCGGCTACTTTAGTTTGATGAGTGTGAATTCTCTTCTGTTAAAGCTTCTATGGTTTTAACGAATACATTCTCATGGCGTGTCTCGTGCTGCGCACTCGATTAAAGTTTGTCCAAAACGGTGGAGAATTTTTGTTGCCTTATTTCCTCCAGATGTTGTGTGGTTTTACTAGGAATTCATTTTTTTATTTTCAATATTATTTTTACGATTGAAACAAAAAATACGGTTCTAATAGGAAAATCATAACCAATTTGCAGATATTTTTTGGGCAAACAACTTTGTTCTATCAATCTTCTGTGTTAACATTAGTGATTTTTTCAAAAATTTTATTATTTTATAATTATAGTTCATTTATATTTTCCCGTTCCTCACATAGTTTGACCAAAAAATGAATATTTCTATTTTTCATTATTTTTTAGCGACCAAAATTTGAATTCTCGATTTTTTAAGAAAACTCGAAAAGTTGTAAAGATCATCCTGGAGGGCTCCCTAAAAGAAACATTTTTTTCTTCCAACTTTTTTTCATATTTTGCGATGTTTGGCTCAAAAAGCTCATTTTCGTTTATATCTTTGAATTTTGAAAATGCCACAACTCTGAAAATTTTTTCTGCGAACAAATCCCTGACTCCGCCTTCGAGTAACAAAAAAATCTGGTGATTCAAATTCGAGGAGCACCAGGGTAAGAAATAATCTAGGCAAATAGAAAAAAATCACCGTTTCATTTTCGATGAGTGTATCTCATAGTGAGTTATGCCATGACATGCAAGTATGAGGGTATTTTTTGTTATAATCGTAAAAGGGTTATAGTTCTAAAAAGTGAAGTTATAAGATTACATTTCTAAATCACATTCAAATTAATTGGAGTTGTCTTCCACAATTTCAGAAAATCCGTCTGGAGGGGTTGGTTTTTTTTTCAATTGGGGGTAGTTTCTGAACACTCGTCGAAGGAGTATATACCTTTTTGAGAGTAAAAATTAAAGAAATTTTGGATTGTTTTGAAGGTTTGTAGCAATTATTTTAGTATAATGAAGTTTTTGTTTATCAATTGTACATGTTTCTATGGAAAAAAGAGCGTTTGTTCTTAAAAAAATATAAATAATTCACGGAGTCATGGCAATTCTCTAGGAACATTTTTTTAGAGCGTCTTGCGGCAACCACGCTGGAAGTCTAGCAGGTCAACTAAAATCTTAATACCTTAAAAATTTCATTAATAACGTGTTATTTCTAGTTCGAGAACGATCATTTGAAAAAAAAAAATTTTTCTGCATACAGTAAGGAGTTCTTCAAAAAGTCGATGTTTCGATCTCTAAAGATTCATTCAAGAATCCTGATCTGCAAAATCCAAATTGATGCTGAGCAAAATCATCACGGACAAATTTTTAAAAATTGAAGAAGATCGGTCGAATAGTTCTTGTTCAATCGCGGTAACAGCAAAGGCATTTTTGTAAAAACACGATTTCGAGATAATCGCATTGTACTTCAAGATTCAGCAATACTAATTTGTTCTATTTTTTGAAAAAAGGGTATATAACCTCTAAAATTTTTCACCGGAGAGTAATCATTCCTTCTGAATGGGTTTTTGGAATATTAAAATATTTAAATATCTAAAATAAAATATCTAAATCAGTCTTGCATATTTTGTTTCTGAGAATTTCGATCTATCATAAATTTAGTTTTTGAAACCACAGGTGAGAACACTTAAAGGAGAGTAATGAATTTTTCTACTCCGTATCTGGTGAACCTTATAAGGTTATAACTGAAATTTTTTGTCACTTTGCACAGTGGTTCCAAATGCCCAAAAGGTGGCCAAAACTATAGAATGTTCATGAAACAGGCCAAATTTTCCTACGCGGGGGTTGTCGAGGTCGCTGATTCCGAATCCGGTGTCAAAAATTTCGAAAACAAAATGGCGGAACCAGCATGGTGGACGAGTATGCTGAATAAAGTTTTGATTCTTTTCAAGATTGGTGTCAGGGTATTTTCGAGGTCGCTGATTCCGAATCCGGTGTCAAAAATTTTGAAAACAAAATGGCGGAACCAGCATGGTGGACGAGTATGCTGAATAGAGTTTTGATTCTTTTCAAAATTGGTGTACATGGGTTTTCGAGGTCGCTGACCACGGATCCGGTTTCCGAAATTTCAAAAACAAAATGGCGGGTCCAATATAGTGGACGCATAGGCTAAATAAGGTTTTGATTCTCTTTAAAATTAGTGAAAGGGGGTTTTCGAGGTCGCAGATTACGAATCTGGTGGTAAAATTTGTTTAAACAGAATCGCGGATGGAATTCGTTCTTATATCAATGTAGCCTATGGCAGCGACACTAAAATAAGTGACTTTGATTGTTTGATTCGTTTACAACAATGATAAATGTTGTTAGGTGAAAGTGAGTTGTGCGCCAATTCTATTCTTCAGATGAAAAGGAGTGACTCCGCACAAAAGACAAACTTTCGATGCATATGAATGCCGAGTAAGTAAATTTGTTCATGAAGATTGTTTAAAACAATGACGTATGTTGTGTTATGAAACTCTTATGTGTGATATTCTCGTTTCGCAGATGAAAATAAAAGATTCAACAGAGGAAAGAAGATTCCGATACACAGATATGCCAAATAAAACAATTTATTTACAAAAATTGTTTATGACAATGACGAATGTTGTTTCATGGAACCCTGATGTGTAATATTCTTGTTCTTTAGATGGAAATAAAAAATTCCACTGAAAAGAATAGTTTCCGATACACAGATATGTTGAATAAAAGCATGTGATTATAAAAATTGTTTATAACAATGACAAATGTGGTTTCATAAAACTCTAATGTGTAGTATTCTTGTTCTTTAGATGAAAATGAAAGATTTCACAGAAAAAGAAACTCTTCGAAACACAGATATGCTAAAGGAATGAATTTGTTTATCAAAATATTTTATAACAATGATAAATGTTGTTTCATGGAACTCTAGTGTATAATATCTTTGTTTTTCAGATAAAAATAAATGGTTCTACAGAGAATAAAAATTTTCGAAGCACAGGTGTTCCAAATAAGTGAATTTGTTCATAAAAATCGTTTAAACTATTAACTATAATTGTTATATGGTTCTTGTTTGCAATCAAAAATTGATCTTCCATATTCTTATAATAAAACGTATGTAAGTAATACATTCGAAATCCGAAAATGCAACAGTCGACAGTTATATCCATCAATTTGTTCATAACAATTGACAAAATACAGGATATTCATCTACAAGTTTCATTTTTATTCAAAAAAGGATCTTGACTAATTTTACACCTTTGTGAAGAAATATCGATGGATGAGGCTATGTAAATATCCCAAATATAACCAATTGCAAATTATAAGCTAAATATCAAATTATCAAATAACAAATTCAAAAAACGTAACCCTCCACGTTTAATTACGATTCTTCATGAGCATCTGCAAAAAAAAGCTCTGATCCGTTGAAAATTGAGGTGTTGGCTGATTTGTGTCCCAAAAAAGTGCTTTTTTTCCCACTGTGGTACTGCGGCGGCATGTAGGCGGACCGAAATTACCAAATAAAAATTTACGTCAATGGCAAAGTTGCAAAAAGTTGCAGCCTATTTTTTGATATGTGCTAGGAAGGGCTTCATTCGACTTTTTAAAAGAAAAACGGAAGTGGATGATCGCGGTAAAAATTATTTGTGCATATTTTTATCAAAGACTGCTAGCAAAAAATAAAAGATCATACTATAAAAAGTTCATAATTATTTTTATTACCAATACTTTCTTACGAGTTTCTGTTTATTTCATTCGATTACGAAAACTGTTAGAAAAGTATTCCTTCGCTGAAAGTGTGAATCGCTTGACTTTTACATAAATTACACGACTTCTATAACAAATAATTTATTAACGCTTGGAGAGCGTAAAATTTTGCGTCTAGGAAGCGCAATTTCAGAGAGAGCCAAAGAATATTACATAAAGATTCAGACTCTCTTTGCCGCTTTTCCGAGGTCTAAAAATAATAATAAGTGACTGCAAACTCTAGAAAACTATTCTAAAAAAATTACTTTTTTCGACTTTTGACCGCTTTTTAGGCATTTGGAACCACTGCGTGTTGATGAGTCTTGATTGCAGAATTAGTCAAGAGAGAAATAAAAATTCGGTGACATATTTCTTTCAATAATTCATTCATGAGAAAACGGGGAATAATGAGTATAATTTCTTTCTCCAATCAAATTTGCATCTCCAGTTTTGCAATGTTAGTATTATTGACGTCCACAAAGAACTTAGAAGCATCTTGTATTTAGATAGGCTCACAGAATACGAAGTGTTTGACCTGGGTGTGTCGGAAAAAATATAAACAGAGAAGGTTACTAAACCTGAACTATGATGAGATATTCTCCTAGCACTTCCATTACCTTGGCTTGTGAAGTGCAATATACTTGACCCTTGTTTCACTCATGACAAACCACTAACCGTCCTGCATGGGTAAGCAGTGAAGTTGAACAGTCAAGCATCTCCTTTCAGATTTTGTCGGAGTTAATGGATTACCCAGAACATGGAAATTGAAATTATGCGGTATAAACTAAATTCTAACCAAACTTCAACGAGATCAAAATACCGGTATTCCATTTCAGAGTCTCATTCGTATCCAGGAAAATTACTTTTGAGGAAATATACAGTAATAATGTTCCTTAACTGGACACAGAGAACCTAACTTCAAGTTGGTGTAGGAATAATAAGATAGATAGATAGATGATCGTTTAGTCTTCAGTCTATTTGCCTTGAAAAATTGACTTTCTTTCACCACCATGTTTTACAAAATTTTTTTTTTCTTTACATCAAATATTTAACTCTAACATCCGTCGACACTTTCAACAATATCATCCATCGATATCTTGCTACTATGACCGCTCGCTCGCTCGCTTTCATTGCATTGCCTTCCTCGCTTTGCCTCGCATCTATTTTCCTACATTTTGCCAGCCTCGCATTGCCGAACTCTGCCTCCACGGTTCCCACCAATTTCTCGTCTTCTATGCCTTCTTTAATATTCCTTATCTACTATTTAAATTATTTACATCTTTCTTACATCTACTCCTTCTCCTTCTTACATACCTATCTCCGTTCCCCCTCCTCCTTCCTTCTCTTCTCCTCCATCTTGCCCAACGCCCCCTTCCCCCATGCAATCGCCCTTTTCTCCCCTCTTTTATGCAGAATCACCTCTATGCTCATTCCACACCTTTCCCCCTCCTCGCATTCTTCCACCCAGTGCTCCACTTTTGCATACCACTTTCAACAAAACTCGAACGTTCCCTTCTCCTCCGAAAGCCAGAACCTATTAGCGCCCTCCGTGCTTCTACATTTCATTCTCGCTATTATCTCCTGTCTTCCTTTCTCTCCTTTCCTCTCCTTCTTTCTACTCTCTTCACGCCGTTCCTCTTCACAATCTCATACATTTCTCTTCCTTCATCGTGCCTTATTCTCACTCCATCCGCATGCAGATCATTTTTCCGAAAATATCTTTTTCCCTCACCTTCCATCTTTCTACCTCCTACCCTGTTCTCCTTCTCCCACCAACAATCCCTTACTAGCCTACATCCTCTCCCTTCCGAAAATTTTTCCACATACTTACACGCTTGGCTACCTATCAGGATCCCTAAACTCTTTCTCCTCGTCTCCCGCCTAAAGATACAACTAGGTCTGCTTCTGTCCAACCCCAGTTTCCATTTGATGTACGTCTACTGTACCCTAGTACCTTACTTTCCTACCACCCCTACACCTCTACTCTATAAAGTAGCACACTCATCACAAGCGACTCGAACAGCTTCATTCTCCTTCAAAGTAATTTGTGAAGAACCTCTTTCCCATTCCCCACACCTGCCTCATCACAATATTTGCGCCCTCCTTACTCTCTCTTTTATATGACCATTCACTTTACCATTCCCCCTGAATAGGAAACCCAGATAGAGAAACTCTTTCACCTCCTGCATAGCCTCCTCTTCCCACTTCCAATCACCTCCTTTATTCCTTCCACCCTGTCTCCTGAACACCATAGCCTTCGACTTCTCCGCGTTTAACTCTACCCGACTCTTTTCCAGGTATCTTTTCAGCCTCTTTATCATATCCTGTGAGGCCTCCTCGCTTTTTGTCAAAAACACTATATCATCTGCATATGCGAGTGACCAAATTCTTACCCTTCATACCCTCCATTCCCTTATCACTCCTTCTTCTAGCTTCTCCTCTATGTCAGCGATTTAGATCGCGAAAAGCGTTGGGCCAAGCGGCCACCCCTGCTACGATCCCTTATCAATCCAGAAACCCTCTGAGATTTTGCCCCCTCCACCTCCCCCTCTTACCCTATCCTTTGTTTCTTCATACACCTCTCTTACCCTCTCAATCAGAATTTTCTCAACTCCTCTCTCCTCCATCGCCTCCCACAACCTCCCTCTATCAACTAAAGGGAACGCTCCTTTGAGATCTACGAAAAACACGTAAACTTTTGACCCTTTTTCCGCTATTTCCCTGTCCACTACGTGCTGCACAATGTAAATATTGTCGATAGTGCTCCTACCCGCGCTGAATCCCACCTGCGTCTTCGTCAATATACCTTTCTCCTCAACATCATTTCGTAGCCTCTCCGCCAGTACCATCGCGTATACTTTGAACGCCGTATCCATCAATGTGATTCCTCTATCATTTTTGTGCTCCTCCCTGTCCACTTTCTTATATAGTGGCACTATTAACCCCTCTCTCCACTCTCCTTTAAATCCCTTACCTCTCCAAACATTCCTAATTACCTCTTTCAGTCTATCTCTAACTGCTGCTGTACCAAATATTCATGCTTCATTCTGCACCCCGTCCAAGCCTGCTGCATTGGACCTTCTTAACTTCCTCATCTGAATCTCCATCTCCTCGTCATTCAGCTGCACCCTCCCCCCTCCATACCTCGTTCTTCTACTTACCTCATCTCTTTTTTGTTGGTCTGAGCCCTGAAATGACTCTTTAAAAACCTCTCTTTGCCCCTCACTTCTTATCTTTCCACTTGTTCTCTCCCTACGCTTTCTAAACCAATTATTTATCTTTCGCACGTCCCCCTTGGTCTTAACATTTTTCAACTCCTCTTCTAGATCTTTCTCTCCCCCTTGCTCTATCCTTTTACACATCATCCTAAACGCTTCTTTATTTCTAGGTACTCTTCCTTCTTCGTGGTACCCTCATTCCATTTTCCATACTTCTTCTTCATACTTCTTTCTAACCCTTCTCTTCACCTTTTCGTATTTTCTATCCCACCAAGGTTTCACCATCCCTTTTTTCTTCTTTCTAAATATTTTCTTTTGTACACACGTTTCCACCTTCACTTTCAGATCTTTCCATATCTCTTCTACAAACTCCGCTTCGAAACTTACTTCTCCTAACTGCTTATGGTATTTCTCTATAGGCTCCGGCGTCCATATCTCCCCCCCCCCCTCCCCCTCATGGAAACTTCTTCTCCTTGTCTTTTGCCGCCTCTTCCTCTTATCCACAAGCTTAATAGCTAATGGTCCGACTCTATCCTCCTTCTACTTCGAATCTCTCCGTCTCCTCCCACCTTGCATATTCATGACCACATAGTCTATTACTGATGCCTCCACCTCGCTCACATACGTGTACTCTCCGTGTCCGTCTCCTGTTATCATACCATTCGCGACCGCCTACCCTCTATCCACCATCCAGTCTCCTAAAATACCCCCTCCTCATTCCTAATCGTGTCCTTACACCTCCTTTCAAAGCTTTTTTCATCAAGGTAAAGACCCCCTCCCCTCCCCGTCCTCGCATTGAAATCCTCAAAATACAACCATTTCCTCCTCTTTCTCGCCTGTAACTTCTTCCACCCTACTTTAATCCTCTCCATCCCACCCCTATTGTACACCGTCACAAACTTGTACATCAAACGTCTTATCTTTACAGCCCTCATGTGCACCCCCTGCCAGTCACCGCCTTCGTGCATTTCTCCTTCAATACCCTCTCTGATCCCGGTTATGATCCCCCAGTTAGCCCTACCTTTCTTTTCTAACCTGACCGCCTCTTAGAGCTTCCATCTAAACCCTCTTGGTAGCCTTAGTTCTATCCCGCCCCACTCCTTGCTCTCTACCCACGTTTCTACCAGTCTCACAACATCGAATCCCTGCACAAACCTCCAAAAGTCTTCATTGTCTTTCTTTTCTATCCCTGCTACATTCCAAAAGAGCCTCTTTGTCACTCCGCCACCCTGCTGTTCCTGCATCCTCCTGTTTCCTACGAAATAAGTCCCTCTGCAATTATCTCAACTCTTCTTTCTCCTCATCTCAATCCAAAATTTTCTCCTCGATTTTCTTTCTGATATCGCACCTTCGCCGCTCTTCCTTCACTCCTCTCCCTTCTAGCTCAAGAATAGTAAAATATCAAACGTATAGTTATTTTTTTGACCCATATTAATAAATTGATCGAGTCATATAAACAAATATCCACTTTCGCTCTTAAGCCTTCTAGGGATGATGCAACTAGCACCAGGAGCTCTATAATCCCTTCGTTTCAAAATCACAGATATCATAACGATATCGATTTCTCGTTCGCTACCCACAGCAGGATTGTGCGACATATATTTTCATGTGACACGGTTGTTATGCTCTCTGGCTTAACCTTCAAACGATTTCTTAAAAAGACCCTCATACAGTCTTCTAGTTTGTCAAAATCCTTTACCATTTCAACATCAGCATTTGGATTCTTACTAGCTCAGTGCTAGTACTCATCTTTCTATTCTTCTTAGCCTATTTTCAAAATAATTTCTTATTTCCTCCAGAATTATTGTCGTTTGTTTATCTTCTTCCTCGTATCTTTTTGAGTACGCTTGCCTTTTCTCATTGAGAGCAACGCAGATCTCAAAATTTCATCAATCACCTCCAGTTTATAGTCTATTGTGCCTGGAAGATGATAGACGTCTTTTGGCATATGCATCAAGAATGTCTCAGGGCATATTTTGTAACGTGATATGAGCCGAAGGATTTCTGAAAGACATAAAGTCTAGAGATATAGATACACTCTTAAACGATATTTTTAAGACGTCCTGGTGCCTGTTAGGTACCCCATTTGTACCCCTGCGCTGACCAGCAACCCAGCCATTCATATCTACAAGTAGAATCTTTATTTCTTTAGTATATCAATAACCTACAATATCATTCAATCATCCACGAAAGAAATCTTCTATGCCTCTTTAGCTGTTATCAACTGCGCTGAATTTAAAGCTTATTCTTTAACTTCCTTTCCGCAAATGCCTTTGTTCCTTTCTTTTCTGAAGACCTGAGTGATTTTGGATGACTTCGACTTGCTTCAACACTAGTAAATTTCGGCATTTTTAGCGGGAATCGGTTATTTAAAAGAAATAGTTCGACTTTCATGAATAAATTCACAATTCTCAACGATTGACGCTAAAGTTAGTGTTATTCGTCGGCAGTTGGCACTTTTAAAAAATAAATCATGAGATTCTTCATATTATCCTCCAGAAACATTTAATTCACAATTTTTTGGGTTTGTTGGCCATATGTACCAGGAATTATAACACTTCATGGAGAATTCTTTATTTTCGAAAAGAATGCAAAGATATTCCAAACAATTCTAGGTTAGGTTCGCATTCGCCAGAAATATGTACGGATTTCTTAGGAAATCTACAATTTTTGAGCAGTTTAAAGTTTTGTTGTATTTTTAAGCAGAAAGAGGTCATTTTGAGCAAAGAACATTAGGGTTTAATTATATTTATGATATTGAACTATTTTCTGTTATGTTACGCTGTTGTTTGTCTCCCGAAATGGCTATTGTTGATGAAAAATCATGAGTTTCAAAATATTAACTACCACATTCTGTCACTACGAGGAGTCTCAAGCTTTCTTACCAGGAACCAGTTATTTTGGACAAAAATAATTCTACTTCAAAAGTGAAACTCACCATTTCTGAACACGTAAGGTTTTGTTATAGGTATCCATCGATTATTGATACTGCTAAAAGGCAGATTATAAGATTCTTCAAATTCAATTTCAAAAAAGGTACCTCTCCCATCAGACAGATAAGAAATAAGAAAGACGAGATAAAGGGAATAAGATTCTGGAGGAGATGAGCAAAAGATTAGAGTGCAAGAGAGGAAAAAAGTGAGGAGGACAGAGTAGAACAAGTTGCGAAGGAGCTTGACATGGAATTAGAGATAGAACGTGAGAAAATGTGCACGCAGTTGAACAGAATTCAAGTTGAACAAAGAGGGGAAAAAATTTAAATAAACAGGAATGTTGTTAATGAAGAAATAAAAGAAGACAAGTGACTCAGGATGTAAAGGAGTTGGGAAGCTAATGGATTAGATAGTGGGAAAGGCAAAAGCAGAGACTATAATGGTGCTGAAAGGAGAATTAATGTAGGACATTGGTGAAAAATTGTGTGCTCATGGCAAAAATTGTGAGCCAGGAGCAGAAAAAATAAATTATTGAGGAAAAGAAGCACTGAAAGGATGGAGCGGAAGACACAAAGAGGAAGTAGATGAACAAGCAGAGAGTATGGATAGAGGAGAGGAACAGGGAAAACGCCTGGATAGGCAGAGAATGCTCAAGTGCGGATAAGGCAGCATGATCTGGAACTATGAGGGAGAGGTCTGAGATAGAACGAAAAAGACAGGAAGGAAGGTGAGACGAAGAAAATTGGAAGAGGAAAGGGATGAGGTGTACGTTATAAAAGAGAGACTAGGAGTGGGGATGGAGAAGGGAGATAAATAAAAAATAAGAAGTGTTTTTTTTTCTGAAATATCTTGGGGTTGAAAAACGAGGACATAGGGTTAATTAGGGTAGTGGGAAAATGGGAAGTTTTAGTAAATAGTGAGTGGAGAGATATAAATTTTCAGAAGTGCTGGAAATAATTTTTTCCGAAAAATATTATGTAGACGAGACAAAAAGCACGAAAAAGGGGCGACAAGGGTAGGTGGATCGGTGGTATGGTGCAGGCGTTGAAAGAGGATTAGCTGAAGATAGAAGGTCGGAAAGAAGAAAAGAAAATGTTGAAGGCGTAATGACGGGAAAAGTGAAGGTAGGAAGAAAGACAGTGACGATCGTTAGTGGGTTGAGGATAATAGAAGGAGAAGGAGAATAGAGAATAAGGAAGCCATATATTGCGGGATGAGATGAAAAAGTAGTGTTTAGATGTTGAGATTTGAATGGCTGGACCAGCAAGTGAGGGAGTAGGCAATGAGATAAGATCCGAGCACTTTCCAGTGATAGCGACTCTGACGGATAGAGGCTTACAACGCGTTTGGGAGAGAAAGTAAGGGAGAGAAGGAAGTTGCAACATATGAGTAATTAAGAGAGAAGAAAGTTACAAGGATTTTAGTAAAGAATGAAAAACGAGACAGTAAAGAGTTCGGTGAGAAACAGTAGATAATGGATGGTGGAGAATATGAAGAGAAGAGAAGATCTAGAGAAAGACATAGGAAGAGGGAAAGGTATATGGGGGAGATCAAGGAAGCGGTAAATAAGGAGAGGGAATGGGAAGTGGTATTCCACATGACCAGACAGGGTTAAGGAAAGGTACTAGGAGCACAGACAACATGTATGTGCTCAAACTACCTATCCATAGGAACTTGGTTCAGAAGGGAGGGAAACTAGTGTCACTGCATGTACATTTCAGAGCAGCATTTGAATCCGTGAACAAGAGGGTTCTCCATGACAAAAGAAAGAGTTGACAAAGGGTTTGTAGGAGGGATGGAGGAGTAATTTTTACAGCTTAGGATAAGGGTGAAGATTGAAGAAATGAAAAGTGAGGAGGGTTGTGCAGGAAGTTGATTCGAGCAAGAGTGCGAGTGAAGAAATGAGACGAGTGTCAGGAATAGGGAAGTAAAGGTTCAAGGGTGACTGGAAGATGAGAGTGTAGTATGCAAGTGAAGCATAGAAATGGTGGAGAATAGAAGGAGATATGAACACAAAGAAAGTAGGTTTGGGTTAGATTTGGTAGATTAGGGTAATTTTACAGGTGAGAGGCAAGGAGAAGGAAGATGGGAGAATTCTGGAGTCAAGTTTGAACACTTGGTATAGGATGCCTGAGGAGAAGGGCAAATTAGAATACTTGAGAAAGATAAAGAAGCAGATCAGATGGAATAGAGTAGTAATATTTAGAATAGAAGAGAGGGTAGGAGCATGTAGACTTGGAACGAATGAAGATGAGAAGTTGTGAAGAGTATAGGAATTATGGTCGCATGTGTAGAAAAGTTGTACGAGTGCCAATAAAGAGGGAACAGTAAGAAAGAGGGGAAAGAAAGGATATTGGATGGGAATGGTCAGGGTCAGAAATTGAAAACGAAGAATGAAGAGGAAGAAATACTGAGGATGTTAGAGAGATTGAGAAAAACAAAAAAAGACTCTTGGAAGAGTAAAAAGAGAAATAATCCTGCGGAATTGAAAACATGAAAGGAGGAGAGTATAAACAAATAAAGGATAGCATGAGAGTATGAGGAAATTCGTTGATCGAATATTTAAACGGTCTTTCCAATTTGAAACACGTATCATTCTGGGAGTGTTTCCTCCATCAGGACAAAAACGGAAACTGAAATAGTTTAAGCTTGGAGCTAAAATATAAATTCGCACCTGAAGCGTCAGAATAGTTAGTTGGATTGGGCGTATTTTGAATACACGTGAACCTCGTAAACGAAATATTCAAGCGATTTGTGTCGCAGATTCTCATTCGTCAGATCGTAATTGAAAATCGTGATCTAAAAAAAGAGGGAGAAAAAGAGAAAAAAAAAAGGATGGACCAATGAAAAGTACGATTGTGCCAACGAGCGGTTGGACTAGAGCAAGCGTGAATACGAATGGATATTCACCGATTATCGATTATGAGTTTATTGCGGAATGATTTATCCTCAGACAATGGATGCCTTGCAATTTTTCATTTAAGGACTTTTTCATGAAATTATGGAAATATCTTGTTTGAACGAGAACTGCTTTGAATGAATAGCTGTATACATGAAGAAAAAAAAATAATTTCCTGCTGGTAATTATACCTAATGAGATTTAAAACTACGCACAAATTTAAATGAGTTTTTCTCTGCAGAAGATTGAAAGGAAATTGATAAGGATGTAAAGAATGAGAAAATATAGGATAGCTTATAAGTAAACTTGGCGATAATAATGATAATAATAATTTATAATAATTTGTATAAGGCAAGTTCTATGTTGGAAGGGATCCTTTATTTTTGCGATGTTCCAGAACTCCCCTAATCTTTATCCAAATTATTTATTATTACAAGTCATTAGGGGAAACCTATTTTTCAAATCTAAAAATAGCTGAAACTTTGTCTTCTTTTTCAAAATTCATTAATATTTTTTTCCAAAGTGATCCCTTTTAACCTATAGAATTTTTGAACTCCTCGCATCAACTTTGAATTCTCTTCTTCTGTTCTTGTCCCCATTTTGTTCTTCCTTGTTCTCCTATTCTTGTATTGAAACCTTCCCTTATAATCGAATTTACATCTTCTGCCTTTTCTTCCAACAACTTCCCTGACTCTCGCATTTTTTCTCTATATCTTCGTTTACATATACGTCTACTAGCTTCCACTTATATTGTCCTATCATTATCTCTTCTGACAGTATTCCTTTCTCATGTTCATCTGAACGATTCTTATCTTCTCCTTCACCATCAAATCTTTTCTTATTCTCATCACTATTACTCTCATCGTTCTACTCTTTTCAAATTCTCTCTTTTCTTCTTGGACCTGCCACTTGTCTACCTTTGGTAGTCTTTCCTTTACTCTTCTCTACCTCACCTTATGAAGCCATGTCTTTTTCATCACTACGGCTCACTATTGACTCAACATTTCCAAAAACTAATTATATTTTTTCCTAATCCAGCTACATTCGGGTGACATACCCTCCATTCTCAGTCACCTTTTTCTTTTCCTCTCATTTCCTATTCCGACCATTCTCATTCTACTACGTTTACCCTCTCTTTTTTGGTCTCTCACCATTTGCCTCATATCTGTATTATTTACGACTTAACTCATGTACTTTTTCCTCCTCTGTTATTTTCCTTCACACGTCTCTCTTCCCATGTCAGATCATCCTCTATTCTCTGTCCCTTCTCCTACTTCTGACTTCCTCTACTTCCTCCGCATTTATTCTATTTAGCACGTCTCTATACCATCCTTCGAATCCCTTGCTTATTGTCCCATATCATTAACCACTATAGTATCTCTTCTTTTCTCTTTTTTTTATTCTTATATCATTCTTGCCGGGGAACTCGAGCAAATAATTGAAAATACAATCTCATAGGTTGAAAATACAAATACTTGGAGCATAAGACTGTTTCGTAGAGGATGCGTCTCTGCCGTCTTGCAGTTCAACTATTTTTTTCATGAATGCGACTAAAAATTGATTCTTTTCATGAGAAACGTCAAAAGTGAACGCGGAAAAGAAGAAAGGGTAAATGCTGACTTGGGTGAAGGAGGAAAACGATAAGCCAAGAGATGATAAAGTGTCCGGCGCAACTGAGAGCGAATACTTCATCCTTCAGAAGAGAAAGAGAGATAGCCGCGAAGGCTCAGGGGAAAGCGTGCTAGAAAGTCCATCCGGAAGAAGTGGTAGAACGCGTAGGTCACTCCCAGATCCAGAAAGATAGTTGAACCACCCTACATTAGGATTGTTGATGTCGAAAAGCATAGGGCTGAGGTACGAAGTGAGGGAGACTAACGAGCAGGTGAAACGTTTACGTGAGGAAATACGTGAGGGCTCAGGAGGAGAAATAATGAAAAAGATTGAAGATTTAGAGGAGAAAGAGGAAAAGATGAAACCAATGGAACTTGAGATCAGGGTGTGAAAGGGAAGGAAGGAGGACAGACTCGGAAAGGTAAGGGGAAGGGGAGACATGAAAATAAGTAGCAGGGTAGAGAGGGCGCAGAAATGTATTTGGGAGGAGAGTGAGAACATGATTAGAGGGATAGTGTGAGGGTATAAAACGCGATAGAGGAGTTGGTAGTGAAAGAAAGAATTCGAGAAACGGATTTTAAAATGGAGATAAGAGACGAAGATGATAGAAGGAGAGGGATGCAGATAAATTACGGTTGGAGGAAAAAAGGAGATCAAATAGGAGATCTGGCAAGATGATTTGAGGATATATGTGGTGAAAGCTCAAAAAAACATAATGTTCACTCAACCAGGGTCTGTAAATAAGAGTAGAAGAGAGACTGTGGATGTAGGCTGATGAAAAAGAGGAGTCAAAAGAGGTACAAGGGGACTCGTATCGTAAAAATCAGGTGGATGGGGGAAAAGCAGGGTGAACGAGAGGTGAAGGTGCTTTTTTGTAATATAGCAGGGGGGTAAAGAAAGCTGAGAACTTTTGGTTAAAAAACAGGGATTTTATGTTGCAGGACTAGTAGATACGTGAGTGAAAAGAAAAAAATAAGAGAGAATGAAGCCAAAGCTACCAAGGGGGTAAAGGTGGAGACCTCAAGAGGCTGCCAGAGTAAAGAAGAAAGATGGAGCTGCGGTAGAATTTTAATGAGGATTGAGAAGTGATGTACGGAAGCACTCAATAAAGGGGGCAAGGGACAGGGGTAAAAATGAGGGCTTTTAAGATGTGAGGGATAGTTTGGAAGTTTGTAACTGTTTGGATAGGGATGAGATGAAGAGAATTGGAGAAAGGAGGAAAGACGTTATAGGCAAAAGAGAGAAGGATATTGTTGTACTGGAGAGTGAAATAGGGAATGAAACTAGATGCAAAGGATGGATGAATTGAAGTACCATGAGTAGAATGAAGGTATCACGAAATCGGAGGAGTAGGTGGGTATGAGGAAGAAGTTTAGGTTTGTGTATAGCTGAGAAGATCAAGGAAGAGAGAAGGATCTTGAAGTGGAGTTGAGAGGTGTAAAGCAGAAGGTTAGGAAGCTTAGGGACTAGATTTGTGAGAAAATACGGATTGAGGAGTTGGGAGGGGTTTTCGAAGAATCATTTCAGGACTAAGAGCAGTGAAAGAAGATGAGGGAAGTGGAAGAACAAGAAAGCAAGAAAGGATAGACCTAAATCACGAGGACAAAGAGAAACAAATAAGCAACTAGTGAAGGTCGAATGCAGGTGGCTTGGAGGGAGTGCGAAGCGAAGCATAGAATAGTTATTAGGTACATCACTGATTGAAGAGAAATGAGAAGAGGTAGTAAAGGAAGTATGAAAGGGAAAACATTCCTGGAATAGGGGCTAATGGTGGTACTGTTTATTAGGGGGGATAAAGTAAGACAGGAAAAGTGTAGGAGGATCACACTTATGAATACGGCGTAACAAATATACGCAATTGCATTGGCGAGAAGGTTGTGGAAAGTGATGTAAGAGAGGGGAATAGGAAGAGGTGATACCAAGAGAGTAAGAAAATGTGATAAGAGGAGGAAGATGGAGCGAGAGAAGAGGACTGGATTTTGGATGGTTCCTGGATGGATATGAGGTTGACAAAGATGTGTTTGCTTAATCCAACGTCTTTTAATATTTTAATCGCTGACACGGAGAGGCAGCTAGAAGTAGCGATAATAGCATCAGTAAGACACGTATGCAGATGACATAATGTTGCTGGAAAAAAGCTCGAAAAGTGTAAGGTTGTGGTCTTTAGGGAAAGGGGTGAAAGGGATGGGGGAAGGGATCGGAAGTAGAGAGAGACTGTGGTGCAGGAAGCGGAAGAGTTTATGTACCTGGATTCCTTATTTTGTAGGAATGGGAAAATGAATGATCTTATGAAGAAGAGAAATAGGAGGGTAAATGTTGTGATGAGGCAGGTGTGAGGATCGAGAACAAAGTTGTTCGCAGATTATTGTTAGAGGTGGATAGAGTTGGTTGATTCGCTTGTGATGAGTGTGCTACTGTATGGAGTAGAGTTGTGGAGGGAGGAGGAAAGTAAGGAGGTGAAAAGGGTACAGGAGAGGTATGGCAAATAAACGCTTGGTTTTACAGAAAGGAACACGTACTTATATTGTTAGGAGGGAGCCGGAGAACCATTTTGAGGATTTCAACATGAAGCTAGGCTTGTATGTATCAGGAAAAATTTTTGGAAGGGAAGGGAAGTAGGCTGATGAGAGAGTGTTGGTTGTAGAAGGAAAAGAGGATATAAAAGGGTGAAGAAAGAGAGAAGAAGGTATTTTGGAAAAGATGGTTTGCTTAGAAATGAAGTGAGAAGCAGTTACGAAGAGGAAAAAAGTTGTATTTGATCGTGATGAAGGATGACATGGAGGGAAAGAGAGGGGGGTAGAGAAGGCAGGAGGCGAGGAGAGAATAATAGGGTCAAAGAAGTCAGGAGTTGGAAGCGAAGATGAGATGTAGAAGGTTGGAGGGTTCTAATAGGTTCTGACCTTCTTATAAGAAGAGAATGTGTGAATTGGGTGGGAAGGGGAATTCAAAGGTGGAGCACTGGCTAAGATAGTGCAAGGGAGTGCAAGGGAGTGCAAAGGAGTGAGAAAAGCATGAAAAAAGGCGTCGCATGGGAAAGAGGTCAAAAGGGTGGTTGGATGAGTGAGGTGGATAATATATCCGATAGATAAGAAGGGCAAAAAGAAGGAGGAGAAATGAAGAAGGAAAGTGATGTGAGGAGAAGAGGAAGAAGAAATAAGTTTGCATTTCAGAAGACCTGTATTAGTTATAAGTTAGGAAGAAAAAATTCTCAATATACTTTAAGTTATATGATTCTGAAAATATATGCACTTAATCGATTCAAGACTCAAAGTGAAATTTCCGCTGAAGAGACCTAGAGCATCCTTTGTGTATGAAATCCTTATATAGTACAGTATATTAACCTCTTTTTTATGCGCTTCTAAAATGAAACCATATTGCCTCTACACATATTGCACTTTGCTCAAGAGTCTCAGGAAATAAAAGAAAAATATATTAAAAAGTTGGTTTCATGGAAAGGAATTGAGGAAAGGAGGACTTGAAGTCATCAATCAATTTTCATCAAAGTAAGCACTTTTTGTTTTAATTGCAATGAATCCATTTTTTCTGTATGATGGATAAACTCAAATACATGTTATGAAACGGGATGCTGTCCTATATTAAAAATAAAAGAAACAAAATATGAGTATTTTGAACTGGATATGATAAAGTTTCAACAAAGAATAGATTAGTCAGAGAAAACGATACAACATTCAACAAAATAGTTTGAATTTTAATCGAGAGGAGATTTTTGGCAACTGAAAAGATGGTTTTTCAACAATTTCATCAACTTGAAACCCAGATGGGACCAAAATTATTTCCATGATACGATTTACCATTTCGAGGTTATATGACGTACACTATTCCCATGACCCGTCACAGGAGTGTGCTTCTAGCCTAACAATATTTGAGGAAAGAGAAATGTATATGACCTAGATCATTTTCATGACCCGATTCATCATTTTGAGGGTATGTGACGTACTTTATTTGCATGATTAGTCTTTTGCACTTTTGCTTCAAAGAAAGACTCAAAATTTTTTTTTGGAGAGAGATGCCGCATTTTTTCCACTCCTCAGGGTGAGAGATGCCGCAGGGAGACAACTCGGTTTGGGAGATAAGTGCAACAGATAAGTGCATTGTTCTGCAGTTTTCAATCAAGATTCTTCGTAAAAATTGTTGTACAAACAGTTTTGAGTAAATTTTAAGAAATTGTAGCTGCTAATAGCTGATCTTGGCTGACGGTTAGGCTGCAACTTGCTCCATAGTGAAGTTCACTCTCAGACTTCATTCGTTTCCAAAAAATTGTTCATCCGAGAAACTTATTTCAGCTATATGAAATTTTATAGAATTCCGACAAAATTGATAATCATAAAAATTTTAAGAAACTGTAAAAAAGAATGGAGGAGAATTAAAAGTGATCATCTAATCCATCGGATTCCAAAAGACGGAAAAATCAAGTGAAATATAAAAGAGAACTTAGAATCTTACAAAAAAAAATCCAAAAACGTACGGAAGAATACAACGAAGAGAAAAAAATGCGAAAAACTAAAAAACTACGAAAAATCACACATTAGAATATAATTATGAATTACTATATATTCACTATAAACTTTTACAGATTCCTTGTGCACTGTTGAACAGAATGGGTCCACAAAACGAGAACTATTTTTCTTTCTCAAAAATCCCTCCAACGATGGAGCAGCTGTTGCATAGTAAATTATCGAAGGAAAGATGTCGAAAAAATACATATCCACCAGTTAAATGTGTTCAAAGAATGATATTATTATATCTTTCGCATTTTTGATTTCGAATTCGTAACAAGCGAGTTCGAAAATCCCCTCATACCGATTTGCAAAGAATAAAAAAATTGATTAGGCATACTCGACCTCGATATTAGATCCGCCATTTTGTTTTTGGAAATTTCGACTCCAGTTCGTAATCAACGACCATGAAACCCCCCTTATACCAATTTCGAAAGAATATGAGAATTTATCAAGCATACTCGAGCGCTACATTGGATCCGCCATTTTGTTTTTGCAAATTTCGACTCCAGATTCACAATCAGCGACCCAGGAAACCCGCTTATACCAACTCGGGAATGATTTGAAAATTTATTTAGCATACTTGACCGCCATTTTGAAACCGCCATTTTGTTTTCGGGAATTTGGACTATGGATTCGTAATTGTCGACCCTGAAAAACTCCTCATACCAATTTAAGAAGGATAAACAAAATTTATTTAGCATACTCATCCACCATATTGGATCTGCCATTTCGTTTCCGAAATTTTCGACACCATATTCGTAATTAGAGACTCCAAAACCCCTCGAGTGAAAAAATTTGGCCCATTTTATGAACATTTCCTACTTTCGGCCAGCTTTTCGGGATTCCGGCCCACTGTGCGTCGTGAAAAAAGTAAATTGAGGGTTAAGGCTCAATAAAGACACGTGATCATATGATAAAATAAGGTATTTTAGGTTTCGATCGAGAATTTCTTTGTGATTTTTCAAAGATTCCACTGTAGGGACTGACCGGACCTGATTGGCCAATCAATTCTTCTGAATCTAGGGAATATGAAAAGCCAAACCGGATTGGTATCATATCCATTGCCTCATTCATGTTATTAGAGTGTTTTAAGATTTCAATCGCTTCCATATGCCTTCTTTGCAATATATTGTTGAAAACACAAGAGGATTGAGATTTAATGCTTTCACGATGATCCATTATGATGAAATAAGGTATTTCGGGTTTCGATCGTGTACAAACTACA